>SZWC01002828.1:101086-112677 GCA_023375785.1 Penium margaritaceum | reverse complement strand
ACAGACAGTGAACATACAATGCAGAAACATGCAAATAGGCCTCATGGCAAGTCCGCCGAAAGACGCCTGCAAGATGTAGAAGACACAACAGAGAGTCCCGGTGGAATCTGGGGCTCTGGTACAGTGGTCCGCCAACTCCAAGCTGGTAGTCCGCCGCCTGTCGTCGCACCGGTGCCACCAGGGCCGCCCGCCTCAGGGATCTGCACGAGTATGGACACGGCCGAGTGGTCACAGTAAACTGTACAGGAACGACACAAAGCACAACACTCCCCCATGACCCGATGGTACGCATGTCCATACGCGTGCAGCACTGGTACGAACACAATAGTGAGTGACACAAACAAATGAGACGCAGACGCACATCCCGCACTCAACCACTCTCACGCACGGGGCAAAGCCCAACAGAACGAATGGCCACCAGGAACTTTCCGCGAGCAAGTGCCTTCGTCAAGAAATCAGCACGCTGCATGTCAGATCACGCGTCGCTCCACCAGGTCACGAACGAAGTGGTGCTCAACCGCAATGTGCTTTGTGCGAGCATGAAAAACACCACAGTTCTCCGCAATGGCGAGAGCACTCTGATTGTCGCAACGCAGCACAATGGCGGGTACTGAATGCCCAAGCTCAAGAAACAAGCGTTGCAGCCATACTACCTCAGCAGCCCCTGCGCCCAACGCAACATACTCTGTCTCTGACGAGCTACGTGCAATGCAGCCTTGCTTCCCGCTTCGCCAAGACAAAGTGGTACCACCGAGCAGAAACACGTAGCGAGTACGACTGCGCCCATCAGGACTCCAAGCCCAGTTATTGTCAGTGTAGCCGTCAAGGACCACCGAACACTGCCGACGAAAGCAGAGTCCGAGGTACGGCGTGGAGACCACGTACCGTACCACTCGCATAGCCGCGTGAAGGGCTCTCGCACGTGGAGCCTGCGAGATCTGAGCGAGGAGGTTGACGACGAACGTGATGTCAGGATGCGTGGTGGTGGCCAGGTACATCAGAGATCCGATGAGACGGAGGTACAAGGTCACGTCCACTGTCTCCCCCAGCTGTGTAGGATCATCCACCTTCAAGGCATCCTGCCCATCAAGTGTAAGAGGTGTGGAAGCGGATGGCACTGTACCAAGGAGATCGCTGAAGCGCTCCCCCACGACTCGTGCGTATCGGGCCTGATGCAGCAATAGTAACCGATGTCTGCGATCTCGCACGATCTCCATACCAAGAAACACCGATGCATGACCGAGGTCCTTCATCCTGTAGGCAGTCTGCAGGACAGCCTTGGCCTCCTTCACGGCCTCCAAGGACGGAGACGCAATCAGGAGGTCATCAACATAGACCAGGATGGCGGTGAACCGCTCGGGTGTCGGTAGGATGAAGAGCAAGGGGTCCGCCTCGCTCTGCACGTATCCTGCGCGAGTCAAAGTGCCAGTGATCTCCCGGTTCCAACACCGTGGAGACTACTTGAGGCCGTACAAGGACTTGCGCAAGCGCCAGACCTTGTCACCGTCCTCAAAACCTGGTGACTGAGCCACGTAAATCTCCTCATCCAGAGAGTCATGGAGGAACGCATTGTTCACATCCATCTGGTGTAGTTCCCAGTCATGCTGAGCCACTACACCGAGCAGAGCTCGAGCTGAGGTCATGCGGCCGACAGGGGCAAAGGTGTCAGTGTAATCGACTCTCTCAATCTGAGAGTACCCCTTGACGACCAAGCGGGCCTTGTAGCGTTCCAGTGAGCCATCCAGCTTCACCTTCTTGCGAAAGACCCACTTGACCTGAATTGCCTTCCTCCCAGAGGGAAGGTCGACAAGCTCATAGACTCTGTGCTCTCGGATAGCGCGAAGCTCATCCTCGCAAGCAGCTTGCCAGGCATCGGCATCCTGCGATGAGAGAGCCTCCCTCAATGTGCCAAGGTCAGGCGCCATAGAGGGGGAACTCTGCGTGGCGAGTGCACACGCCTCATTGTCGGGCCTGACGGCCACGAGATCAGCTGCTGCGTCACAGGCGATATGGAACTCGCGAGTGACCAGGTCGTGCCCTACAGGGCACACTGGATGTACCTCTGAAAGCTTGGTGCGGACACTCAGGCCTAAGGCCTTTGTGCCTGGATCACCGCTCGCGATGCTGCGAGTGGAACGCCTGGGTCCAGGACCCGACGCTCGCTGAGCTCCGGAGTCCAGTGGTCGAAGGCGGCCACCGGGCTCACGGGAGTAACCGGAGGTCAAGGGGCGTACCTCAGGCTCAGGGACAGGTACGACCACAGGAACAGGTACGACCACAGCTGGTGAGGGCTGAGACGAGGCAGCCGGAGATGCCGTGCGAGGAGATGAGAGTGTGAGAGACACGGGGCTGGGTGTGACAGCACGCAAGGCTGGCCCGGACACTGAGGCAGGAGTGTCAGCCGACGTAGGAACGGGAGTGGGCAAGACTGGGTCAGACGCAGGAGCAGGGGTGCCTGCAGACACAGGTGATGGTGCAGGAGGAGGCGTGAGAGGAGAGGTACCTGTGGGGTGTGAAACACGTTGTACAGGCAAGATCTCTAGACCGACGGCAATGATAGCTGGATCATCAAGGGCTGGAGACCGAGAGGGGTCTCGAGCAGACACATCAGCCGGACGAGAGATAGTCACTGGCGTAGAAGTCTCCCCCATCCGTCGAGGACCCTCATAGGAAGGGACATGGGCTGCGGAGAAGGCTGTGATCGAAGTCAGGTCACGATATGTGAGTGACTCAAAAAACAGCGTGTCACGGGACTCAATGACGCGACGGCGAGTGGGGTCCCAAAAGCGCCAGGCCTTCGACCGCGGGGAGATGCCAATGAAGGCACACAAGCGACCCCGAGGGGAGACCTTGGACTCCTACTAGTCCTCGGTGTACCACACGGAGACCAGGGATCCCCAGACGCGAGCGAGACGAAGATCAGCACGGTGGCCAAACCAGAGCTCGTACGGTGTAACATGGTCCGGAAGCGGACAATGCGGGAGGCGGTTCCAGACCCAAGTCATGTAGGCGAAGCCCTCGAAAGCGAAAGACTCGGGGAGACCGCACTCAGACCGCATGGCGCAAACTGCATCCTCCATGGTGCGGTTCCAGCGCTCACATACACCGTTCTGCTGTGGAGTAGCAGGAGCGGAGACCTGGTGAAAAATCACGTGCTCAGCAAAGAAGGAGTCCATCTCACCAAGGAACTCGCCGCCACGATCCGAGCGAAAAGTATGTAGCGTGTGGCGAGACTGACACTCAGCCATCACGAGCCAGAGCCGAACCGCAAGGGCGGCGTCGCTCTTCTAACACAGACTGTAGTCCCACCGCATGCGGGTGAAGTCATCAGTCAGCGTCAGAACATACCGGCCCCTCTCGGACAGGGACTCGATTGGGAGAGGACCGAGAAGGTCCGAGTGGACTAACTCAAGAGGCCTAAGCGCTCGGGAACGCGAGTCAGGGTAGGTGCACCGGTGCATCTTCCCCTGAGCGCAGAAAAGACAGTCGGTCTTGGGTGGCTTCTCAAAAGAAGCCACGTCAAGACCGAGAGCAAGCTGTGTCCGAATGAGCTTCGACACAGTGTCGGAGCCCACGTGACACAGACGATGATGAAGCAACCGCTGGTGTTCTGGGGATAGAACACCAATGACAAAAACGCGACCAGATGAGGAGGGAGAGCAAGGGGAGGAAGGCCGAGCGATACGATACAAATCATTTATGACAGAAGCACGCAGGACGATGCTACGGGTGTCAATAGCAGTCACAGTCGCTGAATCAGAGGTATGCTCCACAGAGAGACCCATCAGGGTGCAGGCACGCACAGAAAGCAGGCTGAGCTCAAGATCAGGCACAAACAACACGTCAGAAAGATACAGGGGGCCAGACGCACCGTCGAAACATACAACCCCCACATCGTGGTCTGGCAGGGACTGACCAGAGCATGTACGAACAGAATGGAAAGTCCTGACAGGACCAAGTACGACAAAGTCACTACGATGGCACGTCATGTGATGGGTGGCCCCAGAATCGATGATCCAGGTGCCACCGGAGTCACGATTGGTGGACGCCACTATACAACGAGCAATGGAACACTCGGCATCAGAGGGACGCTGAGCCGTCAGTGGGGAGGAACGACGTGCATCACGAAGATGAGACTCATGAATCCACTCAGTGCAGTCAGGCCCATCATCATCCCATGCTGACTGTGCTCCCCACACGCGTCATCACGAGCCACGGGAACGGACAAACAAGCAGTCTGTGAACCACCCGATGATGACAACACACTCGCACCTCCCTGAAAGTGAAGCGCAAGAAGATGACGAAGCTCGGCGATGGTGCGGTCGCGTGGGTCCGGATCGCTGCTGCTCGCCGGTGAGGACGTAGGAACAACTGCAGTCGTGGCTGCCGCACGTCCGGAGGAGGGTGCGGGTGACGCGCCGGACGTGGAACGAAGAGCATGAGCAGCCTGAAGCCCACGGGTGATCCGCGCCCAGTCAAGCAGCTGTTGGCACTCGGTGTAGCGATGGGCGCCTCCACAGTTGTAGCAGTGCACAGAACGGCCACTGCTACCACTGGATGACGGCTGCTGATGACCTGATATGTGCCTCCTGTTCTTCTTCTTCCCTTGGGCAGCTGCTGCAACGCCCTGTGTCTGCGTGGGTGTAGACTGGGTCGAAGAGGAGGAAGATGAGGTAGTGATGGAGGTGGATGAGGGTGACTGCAGGAGGGAAGATGGTGGTGATACGATGACTGTTGCAGCGAGGGAAGTCTCCTGATGCGCTACTCCTGCCTCGCGGGCTGAAGTCACCTGGAGGAAAAGCTGATGCACCCAAGGGAGCAGCTGCAGAGTGGCCGAGAAAGGCTCGAGGACAGCGTCGCTGCACCGTGTGAAGATTTCGGTGTACTCAAGGCGAACTCCGAGCATAATCGTCCGAAGCGCCCACAGTTGTGTGCCTCCTGAGGTCCCCAGACGCGTGTAGATACGCATGGCGCGTCGCCAGTAATCCGCTGCAAACTCCGCCGGCCCCTGACGGAGTGAATGGAAAGCACGAATGTGGGACGCACGAGTGGTGTGCCTCTCTGCGGCCAGCAGGGATAACGCCAGGTCCCAGCCTCCACGGGGATCGGCGCCGGTGCCTGTGCCAGCCTCGCCAAGGAAGGGGCGGAAGTCGACGACAGTCTCGCGTGGCATGGCGTAGAGAAGTCCGCGCATGGCCCGGGCTACTGTCAGTGCCTGTGTTGTGTCTGTAGACTGATACGGGCTGTGGTAGTAAGGCCACACTCCCTCAGACGTAGCCCACACCTGAAACAGGATCTCCCAGCAGTCGAAACCATCCTCGCTGATGTACCATGGAGGTGGTGCCTCAAAGTCCTTAGGCTGCCGCTTCGTGGGGAGAGCAACCGTAGGCTGACGAGAACGAGAGATGGGAAAAACTCCTGGGAGAGGGTGATCGCCGGGGTAGTCAGGTGATGATCGAATCGGGGAAACCGGTGGAGGTCGGGTACCCGTCTGCAGCTGACGGAGGCGCTCCTGGAGAACTCGAATCTCCTTCTCCTGGGAATCATCCGTGATGCCTGGCATGAATGGCTCATCGTGTAGTGGCTCATCATCAAGCAGGTCAGCAGGTGGTGGTTCAGGTGGAGCGCCTATCACGGGCGCCTGGACCGAATGCTGGGTAGAGAACGCAACTCCGGTAGCTCCCTCAGAAATTCGCGTAGGAGCCGTGGACTCAGCGCGCAGAAGCTCAGTCAGCGTGCGGATAGCTTCAGTCTGCTCCCTCTGGAGAGGACGCATCTCATCCTGGTGGTTGCGCAGGTCCTCAATGGCCTGCGAGCGTGGACTCAGTGTGCCAGACGAGGAGGAGGAGGGGTCGCCTGGTCCCTTCTCCTTGCTGTCGGACAAGCTCATGTCGCCGCTCAGTATGGGACGACGGATGACGTTTGTCGGATTTTAAAAGCGTCGGCGTTTCTCGAGGAGTTGAAACGCTGGCAACTTTTGACTGTCCGGCCAAAAATTTGACCAAGTATGGTGCTGACGTCAGCAGGTGGTTGCTGACGTCAGCACGACTGATGACGTCAGCAAGCAAAATTGCTGACGTCGGTTTGTCTCCTTTTTTGTGTTTTTTTCTCGCAAATCTGCGCGCGCGTGCAGCCGCTCCGCGGTGGCCGCGCGGACGCACAGCTGCAGCTGCTGCTGTAGCTGTGCTGTCAGCTGCTGCAGCAGCAATGTAGCTGCGGATGCAGTGGTGGCAGCAGCGGCTGCGCTGCTGCTGCTGCTGCTGCTGCTGCTGCTGCGCGCTGCGGCTGCTGCTTGCTGCCGCCGCCGCGCGCTGCTGCTGCTGCTGCCGCTGCTGCTGCTGCTACTGCTGCTGCTGCTCTGCTGTTGCCGCCGCGGCTGCCGCTGCTGCAGCTGCGTTGCTGTTGCCGCCGCTGCTGCTGCTGCGCTGTTGCTACCGCCGCTGCTGCTGCGACCGCTTCTGCTGCCGCCGCCTCTGCTGCTGCTGCTCTGCTACTGCGGCTGTGGGAGGGGCGGCTGCACTCACTGCAGCCACCACGCACCTCGCGTGATGGTGCACAACGCTGCTGTTGCCTCTGCTGCTGCGATCTCACGTGGTGGGTGGGGCTGCGTAGACGGCGACCGGCTGTCTCCGACAGGCCTCAGGAACTCTGCTACAACGGTGACTCTCACTACTACTGCTCTGCTGCGTCTCTGCTGCGCAGCTCAGTATGAACTGTCTCACTGCTCTGATACCATGAGATAATGCGTGGAAGCTTCCTAGCAACGCAACCGCTGACTAGGCGTCAGTGCCTGATCAGACGGTGACGATAGTCACAGGTCGTACACACAACGGCAAGGGTTTGGCTAGGAGACACGAGGCAAAGTGTCAAATGCTTCAATATAGCATGTGCAGAGAGAGTTAACAAATGACAGGTCCAAGGCATAAATACCTGCCGCGGCGCACAGCGGGTGTTGCACGCGGCAGTCCAAGAGCTGTCCTAAAACTAGCCTAAAACCACTATTTTGGCCGTAACTCTGCGCACACATGTCAGAATGCTACGCCGTCTGAACCTAGACGTGGAGAATCAAAAGACGGACGCTACGACTGGTCACATGCATGCATCCATTGACAGACAGTGAACATACAATGCAGAAACATGCAAATAGGCCTCATGGCCAGTCCGCCGAAAGACGCCTGCAAGATGTAGAAGACACAGCAGAGAGTCCCGGTGGCATCTGGGGCTCTGGTACAGTGGTCCGCCAGCTCCAAGCTGGTAGTCCGCCGCCTTTCGTCGCGCCGGTGCCACCAGGGCCGCCCGCCTCAGGGATCTGCACGAGTATGGACACGGTCGAGTGGTCACAGTAAACTGTACAGGAACGACACAAAGCACAACAGCATCAGCTACATCTTTCTGAGTGGCGGTACTGCGGTATCCTGGCGTAGTGGGAAGCAGCGATGCATCGCACGTAGCACTGCGGGGGCAAAGTATGTTGCTCTCGGCGCCGGTGCAGCTGAGTGTGTCTGGCTTGTCCGTCTGCTGGGTGAATTGCGTCAGTCCATTCCCCCCTTGGTCCTTCAGTGTGACAACATGAGCGCAGAGACCATCGCCAAGAACTCAGGTGTGTTTCATGCACGCACAAAGCACATCAATGTCGAGCACCACTTCGTGCGTGATCTAGTTGACTGTGGTGAAATCCAAGTCATCCACGTGGGTAGTGACATGCAGTGCGCAGATTTTCTGATCAAGGTCCTGGGTCGTTCGAAGTTTCATGCGGCCACTCGTTCTATGGGACTCTGCCCCATTCCTGTTACAGGTTGACTCCTCATGTGCCCCCTTGCGTGTGCTTGTTGCGTGCAGCGTCTGTGTGTTTCCTGCTCTCTACAGTGTTAGTGTCTGCATGAGCTTGGACGTGTATCGCCCTCCGGTCATGGGGGAGTGTTGTTTTGTGTGTCGTACATGGCTTACGGTGACCCCTCAGCTCACGTCCATTCACGTGCACATCCCTGACATGGCTACGGTGGCAGAAGACCAGCGGCTGGATGTGCGCCCAGAAGACCTTATTTAAATGGGCCAAATAGCTCAGATACCCATAAAACGCAAAGTGTGACTCTGATCCGCACGGTAGCGGCAAAAAAAATACTCAAAAGCCCAGACGAAAATCATGCTCACTCACGGCATGCGTCGACGAGCGAGCATGAAAAAATCCTGCATGCGGAGATCACTCCCACGCGAGAATCGCAAGGGAGCGATGACCGCTTTGTTTTTTTTTTTTTCACGCAAACCCCCCAGTTCAATTTAGGGTTTTGTATGTTTGGCGCGGACTCCGCCCGCGCCAAACATAAAACCCTACATCGAACTGGGGGGTTTGCGTGACCAAAAAAAAAAAAACAAAGCGGTCATCGCTCCCTCGCAATCGAGCGAAAACGCCCTTCTTTGGTTTTGGATTTTTTTTGTAAACGCAAACCTATCATTTTAACACACAAACCGCATTCAAACCATACCCCGAATTACATTCGAGGTTTTAGGGTTTTAGTTTTGCGCGGGCTCCTGCCGGGCCCCGCGGTAGCGGGGCCCAGCATGTTCCCTTTCAACGCATGGGGAGTCTCGAACTCCCCTCAAACTCTAAACAAACCTCCCCCCGCTAGCATCACAAACCCTTCAACGAAAGGGTTTGTGTTAGTAGCTAAGGGCGCTCCATTCCATGCGTCGTCAGCGCATGGCATGTGGTCTCGTCATGCATTTTTGTCTGTTCTCTTTGTTACTGGCATGGCGGTAGCGGCGGCTGATGGGTAGTTAGGTTATTTCTCGCTCGACGACGGGCGAATCAGATTTATACTTCTACTATTCGGGTATCTCGTGACCGAACCCTATTTAAATTCGTGTTGTGGGACAACACATAGGGGTGCAGCCTATCACGACGTAGCTTTCGTCGTTGCGGCCGTCCTGGTTCACACGGCTCGTCGTTCTGATGTGTCTACAGGGAGTTATCCCCCAAATTGTGTTTTCCCCACTGTTTTGTCCTGCTAGAAATTGTGCGCCCTTGTGTGACGTGTGTGTGTGTGTGTGCACCCATTAGGCCACAGACACTATGTTGGTGGTCTAGGCCTCAGTTGTCATCTCTCTCTCCACATTTCAATACTTGCAGCTTATAACACTTTATCTGTGCCCCTAGCCAACCCCTTGCTGATTCTCACCTCCACCTGTGCGTACTACTGAGTTAGTCGGCCGGCTTGTGCTGCCGCACTTGTGCCAGCAGTGGTAGAAAGCTGTCTTTCACTGCTTATGTGGTATGTGTGGCGTTGAACCCTTTTATTGCCGAGCTCTTTGGCCTACAACATGGGAGGTTGCTACTAGTCCTATGCCTGAGAAGTCATATCGATCTCCATGGGCGAAGTCCATAATGCAAATGATAGGTCCTCGGGCGGGTGGGTTCGTCGATCACTAAATTACACTGAGACTCGTATCTTCCCCCCCCCCCCCCCCCCCTCCCACTCCCTCTTTCATACCCTCTCCCTTCCGCCCCCAGCATTCACCTCCCCCCCCCCCCCCCCCCCTCCCACTCCCTCTTTCATACCCTCTCCCTTCCGCCCCCAGCATTCACCTCCCCCCCCCCCCCCCCCCCTCCCACTCCCTCTTTCATACCCTCTCCCTTCCGCCCCCAGCATTCACCTCCCCCCCCCCCCCCCCCCCTCCCACTCCCTCTTTCATACCCTCTCCCTTCCGCCCCCAGCATTCACCTCCCCCCCCCCCCCCCCCCCTCCCACTCCCTCTTTCATACCCTCTCCCTTCCGCCCCCAGCATTCACCTCCCCCCCCCCCCCCCCCCCTCCCACTCCCTCTTTCATACCCTCTCCCTTCCGCCCCCAGCATTCACCTCCCCCCCCCCCCCCCCCCCTCCCACTCCCTCTTTCATACCCTCTCCCTTCCGCCCCCAGCATTCACCTCCCCCCCCCCCCCCCCCCCTCCCACTCCCTCTTTCATACCCTCTCCCTTCCGCCCCCAGCATTCACCTCCCCCCCCCCCCCCCCCCCTCCCACTCCCTCTTTCATACCCTCTCCCTTCCGCCCCCAGCATTCACCTCCCCCCCCCCCCCCCCCCCTCCCACTCCCTCTTTCATACCCTCTCCCTTCCGCCCCCAGCATTCACCTCCCCCCCCCCCCCCCCCCAACACCCATGTCTTTAAGCTATAGCTTACACTGAACTGTCTTGGATTCAGAGGCAGAGAGCCACAAGCTTTCTGCTTACCAAGGGAGCAGCCACTTGGCCACGAACCTACTCTTATTGAAGCAAAAAGGCGTCGATGACTGTCCACACCGGAATTCAACAACTCTCCACTTCCGAATACGGCTCCCTTCAGCCTCGGCAGGGCACAGCGTACCCCGGTTGAGAACCAGAACCCCCTTCCTAAAGTGGTTCCGAAGTGCAACGGCGTCGAGAGGCGGCGCCACTCAGTGCAGGAGGGGTGCCTAAGCCCATCATATGTTCGGAACATGGAAACGGAGCGACGGAGCAATTGAGGTGCTAGATCCCCTTCAAGAAGTGGCGCACTCGGGGGAACCCATTTCACTCAAGAGGTAGCGCACACTCGAGGGAACCCATTTCCCTCAAGAGGTGGCGCACTTGGTGCCTGAGGGGTAGCGCAGCACATCGGACACTTTGTGCACGAGCACAAAGTCGGACACATACACGTTGGCCCTCACGAGATTCGTCGCGGTGAGCGTCTGCCCGCGGCCGTTCTCGATGGAGAACACGACGGTGGGGGAGGTGGTGACGGTGAGGGGCACGGGGCCAAACGTGGGCGACTGCACAGCAAGAGCAGCAACGCATGGAGAGCAGGAGAGGAAACAGAATGTCATGCACAGGAGCTAGTGTGAAACAAAAGCAGACAGCATGACATGCAACGGTTGACAGTGCATGATGACACACAAGCGCACAGCACGAGACTAGTTCCCCATTGCACTGCACCCGCAGCAAATGCAGAGAGGGTGCGTGCACTGCTCCGCAGTGCAAGCAGGGCAGGTGCACATGTGCTGCGGACATGTGTGATGCCGTACCAAGGCAAGCTCCGAGCACTAGCAGCATCCTAGCCCTCGACATGGAAGAAGGGAAGAGGGGATCCCAAGTTGCGCTGCTCTGTGAGGGGAGGAAGGGAGAAGAGGATGGACAAATGCATGACCACTCGTGTGCTTGCTTACGCCGAGGAGGACGTTGTCGGGGCCGAGGTCGACGCGGAAGGGCAGCACGTGCTGGTTGATGACCCAGTCCATCGTGGGCTCGCACGACGCAAACTCGAGGTACTTGAACGCCGCGAACGCCTGGTCGTTGGGCGCGATGATGGTGAGCCCGCGGGTGGAGTTGAGCGACGCCTCAAACTCGGTGTCGAGACCTGAGGCACAGAGACAGAGACAGAGACAAAGACGGAGATGGAGATGGAGACGGAGATGGAGACGGAGACGGAGACGGAGACAGAGACAGAGACGGAGACGGAGACGGAGACGGAGACGGAAACGGAGACGGAGACGGAGACGGAGACGGAGACGGAGACGGAGACGGAGACGGAGACGGAGACGGAGACGGAGACGGAGACGGAGACGGAGACGGAGGCGGAGA
>SZWC01002828.1:22608-89319 GCA_023375785.1 Penium margaritaceum | reverse complement strand
TGATCAACATTCTGAATGCATTTGGACAAAACTGCCATGTAAAGAGTTTGCCATGTAAAGGATGAAGGTATACTTAGTTTAGTATAGAATTGCAGATTTGATGCTCTTGATACCTGTTCTTTGTCTTTTCCTACAATGTGCTTAATGAAGGTACTGGTTTATATTGGTGGTTCTGTTTTTAGTTTTGGTGGTGGTCCTGGAAATGCTTATACAGATGGTGACTATTGGATGTGTTCATGGTTTGTGGAATGCGAATTCGGGTGCTAATTATATTGTTTGTTATTGATAGAAATTTCATTTGATTTTTTCTTATTGATGGTACTACTAGTATTGTATTTCGTTGTGGTGATGTTATAAATTATGTTTATGATTGTATATTATAATAGAGAAATTTTATCATACATGATTTTCTGTGTTTTGGAATGCTTTTTGCTTTGAAGGAGCTTTTCTACATGATTGTTGCAGTGAGAATTAAGTTAATTGAAGGTTTCACCATGGCGATTCAATTCATAAAATTGTAGATATACAATCGTAACCACGTATGTTTACTATCAATACATGGGTGTGACTTTGCTTAGAATTTTGTACACGAAATGGTAAGTTTTATTCTTTCATTCATTGTCACAAGGGGTAACAAGTCATAACCTTTTTTTAATGCATGTAAAGCAAAGCTATGCATGCCCGTTCATTAAGCTTGGTCATGACGTAAATTGTAAGAAAGCAATTATCGATAATAAACTAATTCTAGTGAGCATGGAACTCCGACTACATGGACAACCAACATTCCTATGTATGAGAAACTGTATAAGCGTGAGTGAGGAGAAACGTAGATGCCTAAAGTGGCGACCACTTTAAATTAGTACATGCATGCATGACCCTGAATAACATCAATGAATTCATGCACGACTCTACAACAACATGGAAAGGTGAAGTACAATCCTACTTACGTTAACAGCTACATGAACTACACAACATCTCAGACCAAAATTAAGGGAAAGCTTCTTTGCAACACAAAATTGTCCTTATAAGAATGAGTGTTCCTTCAGGAGGAAGCTTCATACTTTTAAAAAGACATTTTCTTAATCTACAGTATAATAAGTCAAATTCTCAAGAAATTAATGCAAAAGTACAATACATTGATTCTCTCTTCTAGCTCTACTATTAACTTATAATAGAAAACACCAAATACATCTAAATCAGTAACATTTGCTGTCCTCCATTGCCACGCAACATTTTAGAAGTATGCTTTGTACCCGCTCTCTCACCCAAATCACATGTCATCTTGGAAGTCTTTGCTGACATTGGTTGATGGACGCCCAAGACAATCTAAAGGCCCAACTCCCCAAAATAGGTCACTTTAGTACACCAAAGACATAAAAACAATCTAGCTAAGGCTACCTCTTTGGATGTTTCTTATCCATAAGGTAGGCGGTATGTCTAATCGTTGAGCGAAGAGTTAATGTCTCGCACCTTCTCTCTTAAAAAATGTTGATCTTGTTTGGATGAAATTTGTTTAAGCATCCCCCAGGAAACCTCATAAGCTTAACACTAAGTGTGGGTCAAAGGGTTAAAAGTCCTCTAAGAACCCATTATGTTGCGTTGTGGCTACATGCACAAAGAGGAAACTACTATGAAAACGTGACAACCATTTAACATGATAGTATAATAACCATGCTATAAACCTTACACCAACGTCCTTAACACACATGTGAGGTGTTATGCCCATCAATGGCTGACATTTTAACAAGCATTGAGCTAAGGTAAAATTCACCAATCTTCCCTTACACCATACTTACAGTAAGTTACATTTTTGAACTATAAGCAAATTACTCTATCATTTGGATAAAAAAAAAAAAACTAGGCTTGACCATAATACATAGTTTTCTTCATGCTTTGTCGCTATTACATGGAAAGTATTTTGTGGAGAATGCGTGGATTTACGTGTGTTTAAAACGTTTTCAAGGTCCAATTCTTGTTTTGTTCATTGCAAAATAGCTTGTGTTTTCTTTCCCATGACACCATATGAAAGTGGCGCCTACATCCAAACCACAAATAGTCACTTTGGCATCGCAAGCACATAATCTTACAACAGAAAGGAAAGAATAACATGATTGGAAAATTTCCTTGATATGTACCACTGAAAGACCATAGTAGTACGCGTGTTGATTATCATTAAATGATTGAGAATTAGCAAGAAACTACCCACAAGTTATACTATTCTTAAGCACAACTAATTTGGCTCTATGCTCAACATATTACTGTATCCACAGTTTGACCACTTTCTTATGATGGTGTCTTGCATCTTCTTTAGGCGATAACATACACATAGCATCCATTCACGTACATTTTACGTCATATTCTTGAATGGGATGATAAAATCTTAACTTTTTATGCATTCACGTGTCAACTACTGGTAAAACGTCTCCATGATGTAAGCCATGAAGGGCCACTATAGGCTCACATCCACCGGTTGCGCTTTGGACGTGTGATTGACAAGAATGAAGAAGCAAAGGACAAGGAAAGCTTGCCTTCTACCACATCCATAGGCTTCCAACACACTACAGTTGCCATAAAGCCAAGAAAATTGTGCATTCTTCCATCCAAGATAACTTTCCAAGGCATTTCAATGTCCCTTATACCATGAATGGAGATGATGTTGAAACCATTCATTTTTGGTCTGCTAACTAGTGCAATGGTTTTCATACTGTGAAAGGTACAATCCATGCTTGTGAGGGCTTTCTGCTAACCCGCAACTATGATTAACCTTGGTCATCATCGCGAGAAAGATGACCTTTCATTTGAAGAGAAAAAAAAATCATTCAGCACTTGTTCCACAAAAACAAAGTCAAGTGCATGAAGAGGCATATGTTTGCCGTCCAAGTTCAATAATCACTTGCATTGCCAATTGTTTGCCGTCCACCACTGATGCAATGACCAAAGAGCCTAGTTGATGCAAGGGAAGTGCCCAAACCAAAAGAGTTGACATAACTACCACATTTTCTGATTGATAGCGGAGATGATATCCTAGTCTACTTTGAAAGGGAAAATGTGACGTTTGAATATGGAAAACACGTGGTTGGCAGGTGACGTAATGGTTTTTGATCTTCCTTCGGCAACCCACTTTGTGGATAAGGACTAAAAGACATGGCAAAAATTGTGAGACCTCACGTTTAACAAGTCCATGTCTTTCTACATGTGAACAACGACCAAAGTAACCCCTGATTGTGTTGGAGTCGTTTTTTTATTGTAGAAGATGTGACGAGTCAAAGCGGTGTTGCTCTTACCCACACTCCACAATCTTCTAACGTACCGACGGTAAAGTGGGATATCGGCAATTACAACGCCCTTGCATAGCATGGAAAGGCTGGGCAACCTATATGGTAAGAGGCAAACCAAGTGATGGAAAATGAGTGGCGAAAGGGGGGTCGAGCGAAGCAATGCACATACCACGTGTAAACAATGAGCCATGTAATGCTTCGTGAAAACGTTGTGGTGGTTGATCTGATGCTAGTATTTGTAGCCGGCAGTGCGTAATGTAGTGAACTGATATTTGGGACTACGCAATGTGATCAAGTCAATGAAGAAAGAGCCAATCAATTATCTCAAAAACAACTTCATGCAAGGGGGGCTCGATCCGACGTCCACTTTGACTTTTTGAATTATACCAACCTAAAATGTGGACATGCTAGACATGTCAAGGTTCTAACAAACCCTTTTGCAAATATTCCTTAATAAAGTAAGCTAGGAGTATATAGCTAGTGGTTGAAAATTCGACTCCAACTAGTGGACATAAAAAACAAAACTTAATTCATGAACGCTTCTAACATTTACATGGGCATTAGGGTAAGTTCATTGATTATCATCTACTCTTGCACTTTAAAGTACAATGCAAGCTTAATTTGCACAAAGAATTCTTTAATATCAGATGGTGGATGCAAAATGCCCACCGTGTGAGATTTTGCATGCAACAATGGAGTGATAATGCTCCATGAAAAAATTATTTCAGAGTAGTAGGTTAAGGTAGCAAGCCAACCGGTTGTTTCATTGACTGCAAGAATGGAGAATTTTCTCTCCATGTTAAACATCCATTCGAGTGGTGGGTACAAGCAGAAATGCTTTAAGTGATATCATACACATTTTCAACCTTTGAAGTAAGCATCTTAGAAATAGGGCCTTGCCCTTGGAAAAAACTTGCTCCTCTACAAATTTCTTTAGGGTCAAGTACACTCCACACATTCACGTGGCTCACTCCTAAAGCAGAATGTGAAAAGTCAGCAAGTCAACAAAAAGCAACTAGAGGAGCAGGAGAACGGTTGTACCAATTTCAAAATTCGATAGGAAAAGTGCGAGGTTTTGGAATTTCTTCTCAACCACGTGTTGTGATCATTAGTCGTGACCCCTAGGATGTCCTTTATTTGGATAAACAATGTTCCCCAACCTTGTGTACGATGCTTTCTCAAAGGTCTAAGCACCATACAATAGCAATGGAACCAGTTGCCGAGATTGAAAAGTGGAAGACATCCCATGTCCGATACAAAAAGCCTGGTTGTTGAAACAAAATTTGAGAAATTCAAGGTATGGTTTGGTGTTTTTTGTAAACTTAAACTCTTGCTTTTCCTGTTTTGCAAAAAAACAAATGAGAGGACAACTTCATAAGGCGTTGACGTTTGTGCTTCTTCATTTGAATTCATTCCAAAAGAAAATAGGTGACACCATGTAAAACCTAAACCACAAACAAGATTATGCAATTACATCTATCTTGATAAAAAAAGCTTTCCTCACAGTTATTACAAAGTGAATCTCACTAATTTTGGTGGGAAAAGGAGTTAAGAATAACCTACTCTCCTTATCTTGATAGGCTTTTTAGCATGGCATGAACTCTCATACCCTTAGAACTAATTAAGAAAACAATAAATGGAAGCTAAAAGTCACTGTTAAGCAAAAGTTGTGAAATAAAGCCCATAGTAGTTAAATTGTGATGTACAAGTTGCACAAAAAGAACAATACAACCCAAAAACAAGGAGATGAACGCTTCCTTATGCGAGCAAAAAAGTGTCTAGGAAAAGGAGTAGAGAGCATGGGGGAGGTAAACTTTCCATTGTTAGTCCTGTTTTTTTTGTGTCAATCTTGTCATGATCGAATTTTTAGAATTTTCCTTCTATAAGCCACTCAATTTCACCATGTTTTTTGCCTTGGCTAGGAGGAGTAAATGTTTGCTCGAGACCATATCAATCTTGTAGGGACTCCAAGCATTGACAAAAGAATGTCTTGACAACTTAGAGGTGATTTCTTCTGAAAGTCTAGAGACCATGCTAAGACCCTTTAGTGAACGATTTGACAAAATAGCAATGTGGTATGCCCTTGAATGGGGTAATTTATGTCCGAGTATTATGCTAAGATGTTGATTTCCTTCGTTCCCCTCCACCACGATTTTTTCCGATAGCCGTTTCTAAGATACGAGTTCAATCTTATTCCTCTACTGTCAGACTTTGGCCCACACAGATAATCTGCTTGGAACAAATATCCTTGACAATAGCAAGCTGTCCTTCTCACATCAGAGCACATAGTAGCTTTGTGAATGCACGCTCCAAAAACTCAAAAATCATGACATTGATTTGTGTTCATTTTATTGCTTTTTACAAATACTTAGCAAATACTTAATTCTTGTTTCATGTTAGTTCTTTGATTTTTTTCAATGATTATATTTTTCATCTTGTGTATTGGTTTTAGTCTATTATTTAATAATAACAAAATTCCATGTTCTGGGTTGTCGTGTTTTGTAATGGTTTTTTTGTATAATCTTTGTTTTGTTTCTGGTAGTGGAGTATGGTGGGGTGGTGGTTATGTGGCAAATAAGTGACATTGTTTTTTTTGGTTTAATATTTTT
This sequence comes from Penium margaritaceum, assembly GCA_023375785.1. Taxonomy (NCBI): domain Eukaryota; kingdom Viridiplantae; phylum Streptophyta; class Zygnematophyceae; order Desmidiales; family Peniaceae; genus Penium; species Penium margaritaceum. The sequence goes on along the minus strand of SZWC01002828.1, from coordinate 83,432 downwards.
TCTTGTATTGGATTTATGTTACAATTATTGATTGTTTTATCAAAATGGGGTTCTTTATAGATAATGTCATTGGGTTACTGAATCTCTCCCATTATGGTCTTTATTCTATAATTTCTTTGTTGTTCATGATGGTGTGATATTAGGTGTTCTGGTTGCTATTGCCTTTTGTATAGGTTTTTTTCTTATGGTTGTTATTTTGTTATTGCATGTAATGCTCAATGTTTTTATGATTTAACTAATTTTTTAATTTTTTTGTGCTCATGGATATTTTGTAAAATGTAGAGAGAATATGATGAATTGATATCCTATTGCATGAAAGCCTATAAAATGATTTTTTTAATAAATTTAGATTTCTTTGAAGCATAGAGAATTTATCTGTAAAACATCATTGAATATGTTTGTAAATCCATTGGTCCTTATTTTTCTTATCGTGGTTTGGGTGGGTTTTTAATGTTGGTTTTTTAATCTTGTACTAACAAAGCCATTGTGTGTTTTGATGCAACAAATGGGTCCTTCACTGCCACAGGATCTTTGATTGCCCAACAAGCATGCCTTGAACCAAGCTTGGTGGAAGAAAAATAGTAATTGAACATCTTGGTTCATGATAAAAGAATGGTGCAAGAATTTACAAGGAACAACAACACGTAGCGGCTCAGCGTTATGTCCTGACGGAACACATGTCCCTAAACTGGTGGGCAACACCTTGCTAAGTCGTCAAGGTTGTTAAGGCAAGGGTCTCAACGTAGCCACCGTCGTAATGATGGAAGGAATTCAAGACATCAATATAACCTCCTCTTTAGCTGGCATGACTTTCTAGGCTTATAGGGACTGTGGGGATATCTTTAGCAGCGTCCTCCACCCAGGCTAACACGTAGATGATAGACTTATAAGGACCTTAATGGGATCTCTAGCAAAGTCTGGTGTAGGGCTTTAGAGTCAGAGTTAAGAGCAAGAAGAGAGATTATAGCTGGAAGATAACAACTGTAGAGAGATGTTTGAACTGAGAGGTGCTCCCCTTTTTATACCTATATCCTGGCAAATAGACCACCTAAACGAGAAGCTTATGTCAAAATTTTCAGGTCTGCTGCCACCTCTGCTTTACACAAGAGAAGCGTCCATCCAATGGAAACTTCCTTCACTTTTGTGCTGCTCCAGCGGGAAGCTTCCTCCTTCCGGAAGCTTCATTAGGTTTTTAGGTGAAACTTCAGTCGAAGGTTGCTTTCTTATCAGGCCTTCCTCTTAGGATTGTTCATGTTACCGTGTTGCATCATCAAGCCTGTCGATCATAATCCACATGAACCTTGCACGAGATTGCCCCATAAAGATCCAAGGGCTGCGCTTCATGCACGATTGAGGTGATGCTACGCAGGTCTCTTGTTTAGGCTGCATGTGTCTTGTCCTGTCATCAGAAGCCCCTCTTACCTTGAGTGCCTCTACAGCACTATGCAGGTTTGTGCCACCGGTAACATGCGCTTTCATCATGCGCATGATTTTCCACATAGCTCCTTTCACACTTTTTCAAGCTACTCTCCACAGAAAATTTAAACTTCTCCGTCAAGATTCTCAACCAAGGTACACCAGGAAGATATACAAAAAATGAGTAAAAACTCTCAGAGCATCCAATGGGAGTGTCGTCCACGCCATGTTGAAGTAGTAAAGTAGTAGGTTACCGCTCACTTGAATAGCTTAGATGCATTTCATGTTTGGGTTGTTGAAATCGTCCATGTTAGGGTCTACATGTCGACTGTTTTGTGAACAAAAAGTATCACTTCCTTAATCCACCTTCATGATTTTGATGCTTTTCAAGCAATGCATTAAATGGATATATTCATTTGGCTTTATGTACGTAAAAATTGTTACATCTAAGCCCTCCCATCCATGATCTTAATTGATACACATGTTTGGGTTTTAATGTCAATAAACACGAAGGGAATAAATTAAAACTTAACATAAGGTTTGAAGCACTTTTACGTGTGGGGAAACTAGTCACAATTAGTTCAGGAAGATGAAAAGATGTTTATGTCAAGGAGTTTTACTACAGGGTTGAGGTTTCTTCATGTTTTATTATACATCACACTCAACTTTTAATTCAAGTTTTTGCATCTACTACTTCATGACGTTTCAAAATAATGCTGAAATTAGTAATGAATATTTTACACAAGCTTGTAGGAGCTCCAAAAGGTGTCTTGTCATATTTTGACATTTTTATTGGATGATTTATGGTATAGAAATATTATAGCAAGGAATTTTATGTGATATGATGTGTGCTAGAAGGAACGCACCAAATTGTATGAATATTTACTTAGTAAATGCAAACTCTTTATATTTTACACCATGTGTAAGTAGGATGTTCTTTCTAATACGTTTGTATTATTCTTGTTTCATTCATTTATTTGATTTTTTGAATTAATTCTTTGGCCCTAAACTTTTTGAATTTTGAATTAATCATTTAAAACATTTCATGAGTTTTTTTTGGGTATGATATGGGTCATTTGGATCCTTGTCTACTTGTTTGGTCTATATCGGAATGTACGCCCAAGCGCAACTTTTACCTTATTGAAACATGGCATGCATCCTAATTGTAGCTGCTTCAGTCGATCTGCATTTTTTAAGCTGATCCCTTTTCTCTGAATTGCACAATGCAGCATGCACAATGAGCTGTGAATCAATCTCGTCTGTTTGTACATTTTCTCAAACTTTAAAGGCATTGTTGAGCGTCTTTGCCTTCACTGCGTATCACAGGCACCCGGACATTGTTGTGGTATGCCGTTGGAGTTTTCCCACAGCTCGCAAGGCTGCCGATTTAAAACGGGGCTCAAGTGCTGAGGACGTCGGCGGCAGTTGGGTTGGCCGACTGTGGGTGCACTCTCCTGAGGTGGTGCGAGTTGCGGTTTTGCTCTACATTTATTTTCACTTTAAACTTGAATGTTTATGAATATATTTCTGTTGAGCTGACTCATTTTACGATTCATGACAGGTTAGTCCGGACAGCCACGATGTTGCGTCGTTCATGGCGATTTTTCCGGCTCCACTTTTTTATGGCTATGAAACGTCAGCAACTGGTGAATTCAACCGACAGGCACTCGAGCCGGGAAAAATATCTGGGCAACTGAAATATGCAGAGTTCTGAAAATGGTTAACGAAGGCGCCAAGTGGTTTTATGCGCAGTTTTCTAGCTAAATCTCCGGTGATTAAATTATTGTTTCTTTCTGATTTAAAATCGAAAATTTCCAGTCACATTCGAAAGGCTTCAGTCGGCGCATTCGTTCGGGGTGCTCCGCGCGGCGCTCGTCCGCCCAAGATAACGCGGCGCCACACAACAGCACACAGCACATGGGGGCATGCAAAGCGACAAAAAGCAGGTGGCGACACCGGTAGCACGACAAACCTCCATGGAGGGAATGCACAAGACAGCGGATTCAGTGGTGAGGGCGGGGGGAGGTATGCTGGATGAACAAGCGCAAGCCTTGGAGACGGAACAAACAACGGGGGTGTGACTATATATCCACAGAATTCAGAACAGATATGATATATAAAGTAATCGCTGTTTACCAACAAACATATCCACAAGTTTCGCACTTAAAACATGATATACCCACGTTTCGAAAAAAACGACGAGGTATCCAGAAAATAAGCGCGCAAACACTATGTCGACGATGCATAAAATGCAACTTCGGCATGTTGTCGTCATCACTGTACTAGAACAATCACAAACTCCATATTTGAGTTGTTTCTAATTGTTCGAGGGAGGGGTTTGCATGGGGTTTGCGAGGGGGGTCCGAGACACCCCATGCATTGAAAGGGAACTTTCTGGGCCCTGTACTAGCGGGGTCCGGCAAGTGTCAAGATAAAAAAAGTTGAAAACCCTCAACCTCTAATGTGATTCGGGGTTGAGTTTGAAAGTAGTTTGCATGTAAAAGAGGTAAGGTTTGCCTGTATTTCCATAACAAAAAAGGAGAAAAGGGGTCGATAGTGACCTCGCAAGGGAGCGAGAGTCGTTTGATCGCTACTCTTGCACCCTTCGGAGATCGTGACCTAGCAAGAGAGCGAGAGTTGCAATCAAGCAACTCTTGCTCAATTGAGGAGGGTCACATGACCCTCCTCGCCATGCTCGATCAGCGACACGTGTTGCTGATCGAGCATGGCAAGCGACCTGGATACCACGTTCCACCGCCACCGCCACCTCGGCTGCCCTTGCTCCTAGTCACTCTTGGCGCAACAATTGTGGCAATGGCAGTGCCTCTAGCGCTTCTCGCAACATCGTAGGATCTGAAGTCACAGCGTCACCCTTGGCAGCTCCAGCCGTGTCACTTGCAACTGCAGCTGTCACTACCTAGCAGCCTCTTCATAGTGGCAGCATCAACTGCTGCAATACCCGCCACATTGGTTGCCCCTGTGCCCTTGATAGCCGCTACTGCTCCTAGCCACTCTTGGCGCAGCAGCATAGGACTTGTAGCCACAGCGGCACCTTTGGCAGCTGCAGCCGCGTTAGTCGCAACCGCAACAACCTCTACCTAGCAGCCTCGTTATCCACGGCTACGGTGACGTTAGAGGCAAGAGCGCAACAGCTGACCAACATCCTACCCTGCTCCAGCCACCCCGGTGGCCGATTACGCCACGTTGGTGCATAACGAGGCTCCATCTCCTACCCCTGTTGGGTCGCACTATGCAGAGCAAAGCAAAGTGCGTTGAGAGCGACGACGTCGCGCAACGAGTGGAGGATCTCCTACGCTACTCGGCTCCTCCTCCTCACAGCGTGCCTCGGTAAGACTTCACTCCCTCTCTCCTCGGGTCTCAAGGGGGGGAGGTTCTCTTGCCGCCGCCAGTCTCTTTGGTCGCCTCGCTAGAGACACTATCCCTTGGTCTAAATCTGTCACGCGGGTGGCTTCCCTTGTCATCGATGTTGCCGTAGCCACGGCGGCAACCCTTGCTCCAGCAGCTAGGGCGTCTCGGGCTCTAGCATCAATTGTAGCAGGACGCGCCACCGAATCCTACAATGAACCCGCTGTTGTCATCGGACCCATTGTTGCAGCACATGCTGATCTTGGCACACAGGTTTCTGCTGCCGCAGCTGTCATCGCCTCCAACACCCTTGTTGCTGCCACAGCGGCTCCTACCGTTGCCGCATGTATCCAGTCCTCCATTAGCTCTGCACTTGTATCCTCTTCCTTTACTTCATCAATTGCCATCAGTCTAGCCACCTCAGCCAGTTGCTGTTTCCGTTATTGCAGCTGCCACCACTCTAGGTGCAGCGTCACTGGTTGGCATTCTTGCCTTAATCGTCCCAGTTGCTGCTGCTATGTTTGTACTCTTTACTGCTGCCGCTGCTACCGTCCCACCCCATTTCTCTCTTCTACACTCCCCTACACCTTGACACCCCGTCTTGGGGGAACCTTTTGCCCTCCTCCCTGTTGTTTTGCTCGCTATTGTGTCTTTATGCCGGGACTGGGGTTGGGAACCGTCTTGCAGCACTTCCTCTTCGTGCGTACAACACTTTTCATTTTTCCACGCCCATTCGGGCGGGGAAAAGTCTGCCAATTTTTTTTCCCGCAGAGCCTCAGTCTCGTCACCATGCCAGGTGACGATGAGCCTATCATCGTAGACCTCTAGCACCAACTTAATCGTGCTCTTGAGGCATAGCGAGAGGCTGAGGATTGCCTTAAGGTGCAAGAGGACAATCGAGCAACCTTCGCTAATGAAGTTTCCCTGATTGCCCTCAAGCATCTGCCGGTCGCTTCTGTCTATGCTGTTGCTAACTCTACTGGCTCTGTTTCCGGCGCCTCCTCTGCTGCTGCCACCTCTGCTACCGCTACTGCTACTGTCGCTTCCGCCCTTCGCCAGCATGACTTTTTTTCTGAGCCACTGGTCCTATCTCGCAATCTCGCCTTCTCCTCCTGGGAAGTGCGCTTCAGCGTCTGGGCTCAAGGCGAGTGCATCTAGGAGTATTTCTCCTCTCCTGATCCCTGTGTCGGCCCCCCTTTCACCTCTCTCCTTGCTGAAGGTGCTCGTGCTGTCCGTGCTCTCATCCACGCTGCTCCTGCTCACCTGGTGGATGATGTTGGCACATTCAATGCTGACCCCACTATTGGTCTTCTTGCTCATCTAGTTTGTACTTATGCCACATTGAGGCGCCGCTCGACCATCACTGGTCAGGCTGCACAAAGCGCGCAGACCGTACAGTTCAACACCCTTCTCATGCGCGCCGACGAGACTGCTCATGCCTACTCGGCTCGCGCTCTCAAGCTCCTTCGCGAGCTCTATAGCACATCCCTTGGTCAGCTGTCCGCTGTTCTGACCATGGTCAACGAGCTCATCCCTGAGCTATTTGACCTTATTCACGACGTCAAAGCCGATGAACTTCAACGTCTTGCTTCGGCGCCTGTCCTCGCCCGCTCACCTCTTTTGGTGGGCGTCCTCAAGGACTTCACTGTTGAGCGCCTCGCTGCCTGGTGGACGAGCCTTTGAAACAAACAGCTCCATCGCTCTTCAGTCACCAGTGTTGCAGCCCTTACCACGCTCCCCTTGCCCTCTTCTTCCTCCACAGCCCCTGCTACGTCTTCTTCCTCCACGTCCACAACGTCCTCCAAAGCTACTGCTCTAGCTTCTCAGGGTCGTGATCAGGGCAGGGACAAGACCAAAGGCAAGGACAAGGGCAAGGAGAAGGCAACCACGGCTCTGTCTCGTGTCTCTGGTGCGGTCTTCTGCTGGAACTGTGGTTCCACCGAGCACTCCGCACGTGCTTGCCGTGCTCCACCTGATGACTTGCGCCTTGCTCGTGCCATGTACGCTCATTGGGCTCACACCGCCGGCTCCTCTCCCGCCTCTTCGTCCTCCTCCGGCATTGCGCCCTCCTCTTTGTTGACTGTACCGTCATCTATCCACGCCTACGCCACTGCTGGGCTGCCAATGGGCACCCCCTTGCTCTTGTACCCGTGGGGATGGTGCCCCGTCCTACGCTGCTCTGCCTTCATCCGCCTATGCCATCCCGCCGTGGTTCACGCTTCCCTCAGGTGATTCGACTCCGGCTCCGGCTGCATCTGTCGCGGGTGACGGTGAGCGCTAGTTGGAGCAGCCCTTCTTCAACTTCTGCGCCTTCGCGATCAGGAAGGTGAGGGTGTTGCTCCGCTAGCCAATGGTCATGTGTGTCGGACTAACTCCGTCCTTTGTGGTGACCCCTCCGGGCAGGTGCTTGGGTGTTTGTCTCCCTCCGTTCCGTGGATTGAACATTGGCAATCTGTCGTCCTCCCGCGATGCCTTGCTGCTTACGTCCCGTCGTATTGTTCTGTCCCTCTTGCTGGCACTGTGGCTACATATGGTGTCCTCCCCACTCTCCGACAGTCAGGTGGCTTCTGGATCCTGGATTCCGAAGCCACCCATGACATGAACTCTGTGCGCTCTTCGTTCGTCTCTCTTGTCCCTGCCGAGTTTGTACGCTTTGTTTGTACTGGGTCCGGCCAGTTGCTTCTCGTTCAAGGTGTCGGTGTTGTTTGTTTCGTTGGTCCCTCTGGCATTCTGGACCTTCCTAACATTCTATACGTTCCTTCCTTGGAACTCAGCTTGCTGTCAGTGCCCTCTCTAAATGCTCGAGACATGGACTTTGGTGCCAGTCGTGGTTTTGCCACCGTCCGCCTGCATCCCACTGATCTCGTTGTCTTGCGCGGCATCAAGTGTGACAAGTTGTATCATGTGTCCCTGTTCTCTTTCGTCGCTTCCTTTATCGGCACTACTCTTGTCCATATCGCACCCTCTCTCTCCTCAGACCTTGTCCGCCTGTTGCATCGGCGTCTGGCTCATGTCCACACCGATGCCATCTCTCACATGCTCCGTTTGCAGTCGACCTTGGGCTTGTCACTGTCCACATTTCATTCTCCATGTCTGCTGGCTGCCTTAACTGTGCACATGGAAAAATGCATCATTCTCCTTTCTCTCACTCTGAGTCACAGTCTCGTCATCCCCTTGACCTTGTACATGCTGATGTCATGGGCCCTCTTTCCCATGATCTCCTTGGCACTGTTGGTCGGTATTTCTTGTGCCTCACGAATGATTTCTCTTGCTCTCGCTGGGTTTTTGCTCTTCATCAGAAGAGCAACGTCTTTCCCACTATTGAGACGTGGCTTGGTCAGGCTGAGCAAGCCTGTCGGCGATCCCTGCGTGTGTTCCGCACTGACCGCGGCGATGATTTCCTTGGTCCCACCGCCCGTTTTCGATCTTCTAAGAGGGTGTGTCTAGAGAATTCTACTCCCTACACACCCCAGCGAAATGGGGTCTTTCAGTGTTGGATCCGTCCGTTCGCCAATGGTGTTTGGACCCTTCTCTCGGAGTCTGGTCTTCCTTCGTTCTTTGCCTTTGAGGCTGTGAGCTACATGATCTGGGTCTGGAATTGAGTCCCGCAGAGCCCCCTTCCTTACTCAATCATACCTTTTGAGCGATGGTCCAGCTCTCGAGCTCATCTTTGTCTCGCCCGTGTCTTGGGCTGTATTACGTCGGTTTGGCTGCTTGACGATCTTCGTGACGGCAAGCTCTCCCCTTGGGGTCGTTTGTGTCCCTTTCTGGGTGTTTCTTCCCAATCCAAAGCCTGGCGGTTTTGGGACCCAGTGCGCTAGCGAGTGATCAAATCCCGCGATGCTCTGTTCTCTGAGTCATTCAATGTAATCTTGGTCATCTCTCTTCCGCTGCCTCCCTTCTCCCGCTCTCTCGGTTGGGGGGGGAATTTGGTCCGGTTCCATCCTCCGTCCTTCCGGCTGTGTCCTTACAGCCGGCACCCTCGACTCTCCAGCACTTGCCAGGCTCGACACCCTTACTTGTCGCGCTACCCCTTCAATCCTCGCTGTCTGACTCTTCGAGCACTCCTGTCTCCTCAGTCGCGTCAGATTCAATACCCACGTCTGCGTCACCCCCTACCACTCCATTGGCATCTGATCCAGCCCCCCCAGATGTGGCTAACCCTCCTCGGGCAGCAGAGCACACTGGACATGCACCCGTCTCACCGGTCTTCCAATGTGGACGTCTCTGTGCACTCCCCCACCGTACCTCTAGTGTCCGTGCGACATCCGTCTGTCCTTCTCAGGAATGGGCTGCTCAGTCGCCTGTTGTGCCGACGGGCATGGATGCCTTGGGGCTCGCCACTGGTGTCGTTCACCCCGACTCTACCCTAGGGTATGCCCTGCTCATCTTCGAGCACACACGCATTGTCGGTGCTGCTCCTGCTGATCCCGTTGGTGCGTGTCACGCAACCCTCCCCCCCAATATCCAAAAAACCTCTTAGTTGAACTCGGAGGTTTGGGTTTTATTGTCTTACTTGCCCGGGCATCTGCCGGGCCCCACGGTAGCGCAGCCCAACAGATTCCCTTTCTTCTATCACAGCATGCACTGCAACTCGTAACTCCCCCCAAAAATCGGACAAACCCCCTAGTTGAACTGGGGGTTTGGGTTTTGGTTTTGTACTTGCCCGGGCATTTGCCGGGCCCCGCGGTAGCGGGGCCCTGCATATTTCATTTCTTCTATCCTAGCGTGCGTCGCATCTTGCAACCCCCCCGTCCCCCCAACATCCGAGAAACCCCCTAGTTACACGGGGGGTTTGGTTTTTTTTTTACTTACTTGCCTGGGCATCTGTCGGGTCCCGCTACCGCGGGGCGCAGCAGATTCCATTGCTTCTATCACAGCATGCGCCCCATCTCACAACCCCCCTCATTATCTGACAAAGCCCCTAGTTACATTGGCGGGTGTAGGTTTTACTTTTTTACTTGCCCGGGCACCTGCCGGGCCTTGCGGTAGCGGGCCTCGGCACATCCCCTTTCTTCTATCACAGCATGCACCGCATCCTATGAACCCCCCCAAACCGACGACAAATCCCTTGTTTAAGTGGGGGGTTTGGCAGGGTCATCGCGAGCTTGTAGGGAGGTTTCGCCACGAAACTCCACCCGCAAGCTCACGATGACCGGCGAAGCTCAAAGTCAAAATCCATATCAAATGTGCTATATATATGAAATGTATATCAGTCGTGCCCGTTTTTTCTCACACGGTGGAAAACATGGGCACCGCTATCATTTTGTTCGCAACTATGGACAGTGCCATCTTTCCATTTTCGACGAAGGACTTCGCGGTCTTTCTGTTTTTTACTATGGACACTGCTGATCTATCGACATAAATGATGGGTACATTACTACACCGTCCATTTTTTAAAGTGTTGGATATGAAAGACATAAGTTTTTTCTCATGGATATTGCAAGGTCAACCCTGAGAAGATGCGTGGAAGCTTTATAGCAACACAGCCGCTGACTAGGCGTCAGTGCCTCGTTAGACGGTGACAATAGTCAAAGATCGTACACACAACGGCAAGAGTTTGGCTAGGAGACACAAGTCAAAGTGTCAGAATTCTTTAATATCATTTGCAGAGAGGAATGAAAAATGACAAGTCCAAGGTATAAATACTTGCCGCGGCGCACAGCGGGTGTCGCATGCGGCAGTGCAAGGTCTGTCTTAAAACCGGCCCACAATCACTGTTTTGGTCATAACTAAGCATAGGCAAGTCAGAACACTACACCGTCTGGACCAAAACATACAAATTCTAAAGCTAGACTCTGCAGCTGGTCACATGCATGCATCCGACATCAAACGGTGGACACACAATGCAAAAATCTGCAAATTGGGCCGACGGCCAGTCCACCGACAAATTCCTATGGGTTGGAGAAAACTACAGAAGGTCCCAGACAGCATCCAGGACTGTGGGTCGTCGGTTAGCTCCGAGTAGGTGGTCCATCACTAGACGACGCACAAGCGCCACCTGGGTCTGCATCAGGGATCTGCACTGGCATGGACACGGTCGAATGGTCACCGTAAACTGTATAGGTAGATGGGAACGTCACAAATGACAACACTCTCCCATGACCTGATGGTATGCATGTCCATATGCATGCAGCACTGAAACGAATGCAACAATGAGTGTAGAAACAGTCGTGATATAGACACAGACACACCTCGTACTCAACCATTATTAGGGAAGGGGCGAAGCCCAAACGAACGCATGGCCACAAGAAACTTCTCGTGAGTCAGTGCCTTCATCAAGAAATCTGCACGCTGCATATCAGTGCTGACCCAGATGATGGAGATCACGTGTCGCTCCACCAGATCACACACAAAATGATGCTCAACTGCAATGTGCTTTGTGCAAGCATGGAAAACATCAGAGTTTTCCACAATGGGAAGAGCACTCTGGTTGTCGCAATGAAGTAAAAAGGCGGGCACTGACTGACTCAACTCACGGAACAAGCGCTGTAGCCACACTGCCTCAGCAGGCCCTACACCCATAGCGACATACTTTGCCTCCGACAAGCAACGTGTAATGCAACCCTTGTTCTCGCTACGCCAAGACTCATCAATACCACCATGTAGGAACATGTAACCCATGCGACTGTGTCCTTCTTGACTCCAAGCCCAGTCGCTGTCGGTGTTGCCGTGAAGAACCACCGAACACTGCCGACAAAAGAAAAATTCAAGGTATGGTGTGGAGACCACATACCGCACCACTTGCACAACCGCATGAAGGGCTCTAGAACGTAGAGCCTGCAAAAACAGTGCAAAGAGGTTAACAGCAAAAGCGATGTCGGGACGTGTCGTAGTGGCAAAGTACATTGGGGATATGATGAGACAAAGGTACAAAGTCACATCCACTGTCTCCCCGAGTTGTGTGGGATCGTCCACCTTTAGGGCATCCTGCCTGTCCAGTGTCAGGGGTGTAGAGGCCGTGGGCACTGTGCCAAAAAGGTCAGTCAAATGTCACCCCACAACCTGTGCGTATCGAGCCTGATGCAGCAGAATTGTCCGAAGTTTGCGGTCTTGCATAATCTCCATGCCAAGAAACACCGCTGCAGGACCAAGATGCTTCATCCTATAGGCGGTCCAAAGGACCGCCTTGGCCTCCTTCACGATCGCCATGGAGGGAGATGTGATCAGAAGGTCTTCCGAATAGACCAGGATGGGGATGAACCACTCAAGTGACCGTCGGATAAAGAGAGAGAGAGAGAGAGAGAGAGATCTACCTCACTCCGTATATATCTCGCACTTGTCAGAGTTCTTGTAATCTCCTTGTTCCAGTACCGAGGAGACTCCTTGAGTCCTTACAAGGACTTGCGCAAGTGCCAGACCTTGCTACCGTCCTTAAATCCTGGTGGCTGAGCCACGTAAATCTCCTCATCTTGAGAGCTATGGAGGAACGCATTGTTAACATTTATCTAGTGTAGTTCCCAGTCATGCTGAGCCACCACATCGAATAGAGCCCGAGCCACGGTCATGCGGCCGACAAGGGCAAAAGTGTCAGTGTAATCGATGCCCTCAATCTAGGAATACCCCTTGATGACCAAGCGAGCCTTGTGGCGTTCCAGTGAGCCATCCGGCTTCACTTTCTTGCAAAAGACCCACTTGACCTTAATAGCCTTCCTCCAAGGTGGAAGGTCTCGGATGGCACAAAGCTCATCCTCGCAAGCAGAATGCGAGGCGTCTGCATCCTCCGATGAGAGAGCCTCCCTAAGTGTACCCAGATCAAGTGCCATCGAGGGCGAGCTCTGAGTGGCGAGTGCTCACGCATCAGAGCTGGGCCGGATGACCACAAGGTCAGCTCTTGGATCACAAGCAATGCGAAACTCGGGAGCGACCAGATCGTGCCCTACAGGACACGCTGGATGTACCTCTATGTCATCTGTGCGGACACTGAGGCCTAGTGCCTTTATGCCGGGATTACCACTCGCAATGTTGTGAGTGGAGCGGCTAGGTGCGGGACCGGACACTCGTTGGACTCTGGAGACCACTGGTCGAAGACGATCACCGGGCTCATGCGAGTAACTTGGGCTCAAGGAGCTCACCTCAGGCTCAGAGATAGGCGCGGCCACATTTGGTGAGGACTGAGACAAAGGGGCAGGTGATGTAGTGTGAGGATGCTGATGCTGAGATGCTGGTGAAATGACGGGAGACACAGGGCTGGGTGTAGCTACACGGGCAGATGCATGATCACGCACACACGCAGGAGTACTGGTTGACATGGATACAGAGTAATGGATGCCTGTGGGGTGTGAGGAAACAGGGATAGAGACAGGCTAGGCTGGAGAGGTCTGTAGGCCGACACCGATGATCGCCGGGTCATCAAGAGCCAGGGACCAAGAAATGGAGGGGGCTAGAATGGACACATCGGTCGGACGAGAGGTACTCGTAGGCCCAGGCTCCCCCATCTGTTGAGAAGCGTCACACGTAGGAACGTACGTGAGACATCGACGTGATAGAAGTCAGGTCACAGTAGGTGAGAGGCTCAAAGAAGAGCGCGTCGCGAGACTGAACAATGCGATGACGGACGGGGTCCAAAAAATGCCATGCCTTCGACCACGGGGAGATGCCTACAAAGGCACACAAGCTGCCCCGCGAGGAGACCTTGGACCCTTGCAGGTCCTCGGTGTACCACATAGAAGCCACGGACTCCTAGACAGGAGCAAGACGCAGATCGGCACGTTGGCCAAACCAGAGCTCGTACAATGAAACGCGGACCGAAAGGGGACCGTGCTGGAGCGGTTCCAGACCCACGTCATGTAGGCGAATCCTTCTAATGCGAAGGATTCCGAGAGACCGCACTCAGACCGCATAGCACAAACAGCATCCTCCATGGTGCGGTTCTAGCACTCAGAGAAACCGTTCCGCTAAGAACGGCAAAGAAACTGTCCATCTCGCCAAGAAACTTGCCGCCGCGATCCAAACGGAATGTGTATACTGTTTGGCAGGACTGACGCTCAACCATCACTAGCCAGAGGTGAACTACAAGAGCGGCATTGCTCTTCTGTCGCAGGCTTTAGACCCACCGCATCCGGGTGAAGTCATCAGTCAGGGTCAGGACATATCGGTCTCGATCGGTCAAAGACTCGACAGGGAGAGGATGAGAAGGTCCGAATGAACCAACTAGAGAGGGTGAAGAGCTCAAGAACGGGAGTTAGGGTAGGTGCAGCGATGAATCTTACCCTAAGCTCAAAACAGACAGTCGGTTTTAGGCGGCTTCTTGAAGAGGCCACGTCAAGACCGAGTGCGGGTTATGTCCAAATGAGCTTTGACACAGTGTTGGAGCCCACATGACACAGGCGATGTTGTAGTAGTCGCTGGTGCTCAGCAGAGAGAACACCAGTTACAAACACATGAGCGGGACAGGAAGGGGAGCAAGGAGAAGAAGGTACCCGAGGGATACAATACAGGTCATCCATGACGGAAGTACGAAAAACAACGGTACGAGTATCAACAACGGTCACAGTCGCAGATTTTGCGGTGTGCTCCGTAGAGAGTCCCATCAGTGTGCAGGCACGCATAGAGAGCAAGTTGAGCTCAAGGTTAAGCACGAAAAGCACCGTGGAAAGATACAAGTGGCTAGACAGACCATCAAAGTACACAACCCCAACACCCTGGACCGACAACGACTGACCAGAGCCTGTGTGAACGGAACAAATAGACGCAACAGGGCAGAGGACAACAACGTCACTACGACGATAGGTGATGTGGTGAGTGGCACCGAAATCGATGATCCACGTGCCACCAGGATCATGATCAGAGGATGTCACTATGCAACGGGCAATGGAACACTCAGCCTCAGACGACCGTTGAGCAACATGTGAGGAGGTACGACGAAGGGCACAAAGGTGAGACTCATCAATCCAATCAGTAATGTCACGCCCATCATCCTCACATGCTAGCTCTGCCCCCCTACACGAGTCATCACAAGCTACGAGAACAGAAAAAAAAATCGTTTGTGAACCACCCGACTGTGACTATACACTCGCACCTCCCTGAAAGCGAAGCGCCAGAAGGTGATGGACCTCAGAGATGATGCGGTCACGTGGGTCCAGGTGGCCACAACTTGCCGGTAGGGAAGCGAGAACTGCCGCGGGAACTACAACGGGAACTGCTATGGTCGTGGTCGCCGGGTGACCATAGGCTGTGCTGCTCAATGCGAACCGCAGTAGGTGGGTAGCCTGAAGATCGCGAGTGATCCACGCCCAGTCGAGTGGCTGTTGGCACTCGGTGTAGCGATGAGCACCTCCACAGTTTTAGCAGTGACGTCCACGGCTACTGCCCGGTGACCGCTGCTGTTGTGATTGCTGTTTTCTTGAAGAATGCCTGTTTTTCTCCTTCTTTCCCTATGCCACTGCTGCCACACCTTGTGTCTGAGTCAGGGTAATCAGGGTGGAAGGGGAATAGGAGGATGTGCAAGAGGATGGAGGAGTGAGCTGCACGAAGGGCGTCGGTGGCAACGCGATGAGATTTGGAGCAAGGGGACTCTCTTGATGGACCACAACTGCCTCACGGGCAAAAGTCACCTGGAGGAAAAGCTAATGTGCCCAAGGAAGAAGCTGAAGGGAGGTGGAGAAGGGCTCGAGCACGGCGTTGCTATACCTTGTGAAGATATGTGCGTGCTCAAACGAACTCCAAGCACGAGCGTGCGGAGCGCCCACAAGTGTGTACCTATTAAGGTCCCAAGGTGCATGTAGATGCGCATGGCTCGCTGCTAGTAGTCAGCTGTGGGCTCGGCAAGTCCCTGATGAAGGGAGTGAAAGGCGCGAATGTGAGCTGCGCGGGTGGTGCGCGTCTGTACAGCAAGCACGGACAATGCCAGATCCCAGCCCCCACGTGGATCAGGACCCGCGCCTGTGTCGACCTCTCGAAGTAACGGGCGGGAAGTCCACGACAGTCTCGTGCGGCATGGCATAAAGGAGTTTTCGCATCGCCTTGGCCGCTGTCGGTACTTGTGCGCGATCAGTAACCTGGTATGGGCTATGATAGTAGAGCCACACTCCCTCTAAAGTGGTCCGGACCTTGAAGAGAATCCCCTAGTAGTCAAAGACGTCCTCGCTCACATATCATGGGGACGGTATCTCAAAGTCCTTTGGTTGCTGTTTGGTAGGGAGAGCAACCACAGGTTGAGAAGGACGAGGAATGGGGAAGACACCAGGACGAGGAAATTCGTTGGGGTAGGAAGCAGGCAAGGATCGGATCTCTCGGGAAAAGGAGCCAGATGTGTGTGGGAACTCGTCCGAAGCTGGCGGAAACGCTCTTGAAGTGAGCGAATCTCACCCTTGTGAATACCATCCTCCATACCTGGCATGTCAGGGTCCTGATCCTGTCCTCGGTGTAGATGCTGACTGCTGTGCAAAATGCATGACACTGCCGACTCCCTTGGAGGTCTGCCGAAGGGCTGTGGACTGACCACGAAGAAGCTTAGTGAGCGTATGGATGGTGTCAATCTGCTCCTAGTGCAGACAACAAATCTGATCCTGCAGGCTTCGCAGGTCCTCAATAGCATGCGAGCGTGGGCTCATGATCCCTAAAGGGGAGGAAGAGGGATCTAGTGGTCCTTTGCCTTTGCCACTGGTCGGAGCCACGTCAGCGTTCAGCATGGGCCGGGACATAAAAAATTTGGTTTTCAAAAACCATCAGCGTTTCTCGAGTAGTTCAAACATTGGCAATGTTTGACTTTCCGACCCAAAATCTTAACTAAGGCAAGTGCTGATGTCAGCACGGGTGTGCTGACATCAACACGGACCTGATGACATCAGCGAGGAAAACAATGATGTCGGAACGTTTTTTTTTGTGACAAACTGCGCGGTTGTTGCCCCGCCGTGCAGGGGGTGGCCGCTCCTCGGCAGCCAAGTGGAAGCTGCGTGCAAGCTCCACAGTAGCTTTCGCTCGGCTGTTGTTGCTACTATGCCAACGCCTGCATTAGCAGTCGCGTAGCTGCTTGCGTAGCTATGGCAGCAAATACGCGCTACTCATACTGTTACACGTTGTTGCTGCTATACACTACTACTGCACTACTGCTGTACTACGCTGTTGCTGGTGCTGCTACTGGTGCTTGCTGCTACTACTGCTCAATGTTGCTGTTGTTGTGCGTTGCTACTTGCTGTTGCTGCTGGGTGCTTACTACTCGCAGCTCTTTGCTTGCTGCTTGGTGCTTGCCGCTCCTGTTGTTATTTCCTAACGCTTGCTATAGCTGTTGCCTGCTCTTGTTGCTATTGCTAGCGCCGATGCTAGCAGCTGCTAGCGGCTGCTGCCTGCTGGTGCTGCTGCTAGTGGTTGTTGTTGTTGCTAGCAAATGCTGTTACTGCACTCTCATGTGCTGAAGGTGGATGACGTCGCCGTAGTCGGGTGAGATGGATAGGTCCTAGTGACTCGGCTATTGCGGTGACGCTCATTGCTGCTGCTCTTATGCGTCTTTGCTGCGCAGCCAAGCGAGAACTGTCTCGCTGTTCTGATACCATAAGAAGATGTGTAGAAGCTTCCTAGCAACACAGCCACAAACTAGGCGTGAGTGCCTTGTTAGATGGCGACGAAAGTCAGAGGTTGTATACACAACAGAAAGTGTCTCGCTAGGAGACACAAGTCAAAGTGTCAAAATGCTTCAATAGCATTTGCAGAGGGGAATGAAAAATGACAAGTCCAAGGCATGAATACCTGCCGCGACTTAGCGGTTGTCGCACGCGGCAGTGTAAGGTCTGTCCTAAAACTGGCCTACAATCACTGTTTTGGCCGCAACTCAGCGTAGACGAGTCAGAACGCTACGCCGTCTGAACCTAAATATGAAGAATCTCAAGACAAACACTGCAACTGGTCAAATGCATGCATCCGGCATCAAACAGTAGAAACACAATGAAAAAACATGCAAATTGGGCCCATGGCCAGTCCACCGATAAGATTGTACAGGTTGCAGAAAACTATAGAAGGTCCCAGAAAGCATCCAAGACTCTGGGGCGGTCGTCCATGAGCTCCGAGTAGATGGCCCATCACTAGACGACGCACCAGTGCCACCTGGGTCCACATCAGGGATCTGCACGGGCATGGACACAATTGAGTGGTCATGCCAAACTATACAGGTCGACGAGAACGTCACAAAAAACAACAAACCGTTCCGCGTGTGGATGTATTGCCCGATGGAAAAACCTCCCTGCATTTGTTTAACATTAGAACGCCAACACGGAAGGCATCGCTACACGCGACCACTTTCATTCACGCACTATTGCCTCGACTATCAAGTGTTGTCCTCCATGTACACAGGCGTCAAGTATAAATGATGTATCCTAGGGTCCTGGCACCATCCACAATTTCTAACAGCATTTCCCGTGCATGTGCCAAATCTTGCATATGAACGCTCATTTTTCCGATGAGTAGCAGGCACAACCCATGAGCTCACATCATTTTAGGGCAAAAAGATCCACAAAGATGTTGAATGGTACGTACCTTTTCCACTGGCTAGCTGGCTGGTTGCACGGAAAGATAAGGCATGCACTCCTCTACGGAGTATGTCCCCTTGGTCTGTTTTGAGATAGGCTAGGAATGAAATGCCATTAATGGGTATGTCACCTAGAGATCATCATAGGAAACACAACATTGTGGCCTAGCTAGGACAAGCGTCGGAGCTCATGGGTCGCGGGCTCAAACCTTGCGACGGCCACATTTTTCATTGTGGCCCAAAATGAGAGAGGAAACTTCTTGGAAGCTTACTAGAATCCTTGCTTGAGGGTGACACTTGGCGGTCTTAGGACGCTCCAAGCAGGACTGTAGGCTTAGGTTGGTTCCTAAGGAGCTACTATGAGCAGAAGCATTAGCAATCCTCTCCAAGTATAAAAGCATGTGCCCGGCATGCATCCATTTACAGTTCTCACCTTTGAGACTCCTCACAGAGTGTCCAACCAAGGGTTGACACTAAAGACCTTTATGCGGACTTTGTGAGGTTGCAAACCAAACGAACCTAAAGTGTGGATCCCTCGTTCAAGGGTGATATGTTATCTTGGTTGAAACACCAAGAGCAGTTGGTGGCCTCCCATGTCGGGACCCGTTTTCAAGACCATTGCTATCCGGCGCATTGACAATGGAATATGGGGCCTACACTTCTGGTTCTAAGACACGCTTCCAAGACCGACTCACGCCTGGTCTTGCAGGGCGCATCGGTACAACAGGTACACGAAGATCGGACGGCTCCAATCTGCTCCATCGGCTTCTTCAGGTAGGGTACACGTACGTGGCAAACTAGGGGACAATGAATAGCTCTGTCCATATTGGACAGAGCTATTCATTGTTTTCTCGCGACGACACCATCGCCTCAGGCGATCATCGGCAGGAGGGGTATACAACGGAACCAACTATACCTTTGACAACAGTTGCAATCAGCAGCCTCATCAGCCTCATTGGCCTCAACGAAGAAGAAAAGCAGTAAAGCAGGGAAGACAAGCAACCACCAAAAAAATGGCGGATTCGACTCAAGCCCGCCTTGAGGCGGGTATGTCCAAATTCATGGGGACAGGTTTTCCCTTGTGGAAATGGCAGTTTGAGATTTTCATGAATGTGCGTGGCTACCTCGACATCCAAAAAAGGGACCGAGAGAGCACCCGTAGATGCGACAGTGACCACGCATTTGGCTGACCTTGCACCATGGACAACAAAGAACAACATGGCTCTCGCCATACTTGTGAAGTCCATCAACGAGACCCAACACTCCCACATTACAAGATGCATGTTGGCTGCCCAGGCCTATGCAAAACATTCTCACGTGTATCAGTTAAACGCCCTAGCGAACCGACTCTTCATCTTCCAAAGGTTGATGTCGATGAGGGTGAGCGAAGGAGAATCGATACCCGCATTTTTGTAGTCGTTTGACAACGTGCTACAAGATATCTAGCAAATGGAATAGAATCTTGACTCCAACATGCGTGCCATGGTCCTTCTGATGGCGTTACGAAAAAGCTGGGGGTCCTTGATCACTGTGTTTGGGAGTTAGAAGGATGCAGATCTGACGTATGAGGCTGTCACCGAACACGTCCATAACGAGTCCATGAGACGCAGTGGCAATGAGGCAAACATTTCAGCCTATGACTCTTGCTTCGGTGGACAAGGTGTAAGATCTCGATCCATTCAAGGCAACAGCGGAAGCGGTGGCGGTGGAGGGAAAGGCAATGGTGGCGGGAAGAGTTCCAAGAAGCCCGACAACTGTCACAACTGTGGCAAGGCTGGACACTGGGCTAGAGGCTGCCGTAGTCCTAGGCAAGGAGGCAGGAACAAAGGTGGGAAGGAGAAGAAAGAGCTCACCAACATGATGGCTTAAAGGTTTCCTAGAAAGGGGTAAGCCCTCCTTAGGCCCGGGGCACTCGTCTTTGACTTGTGCACAAACCACCACTCATCAAAAGAGAAGGGTGGATTTGTCTCCATGGCCGAATCTGACATGCGCATCAAGTGTGCTAACGTCGGCGTCGTCCAAGCCATGGGCAAAGGGGACAAGGTGATCACATTCAATGTCAACGGTGTAGAGAAGACTATCAATCTTCCGAAGGTGGTGTACGTGCCCTCCTTCGCAGCAAACCTGCTGTCGGTGTCACAAATCGCCGACAACAACATGACAGTGGTGTTCACCAACAAGGAAGCCGTAGCCCTAGAAAATGAGAACATGAAAATTTCATTCACCAAAGACGACCTCATGCTTCAATTTCCAAGAGTTGACGGCCTCTACGTGCTTCAAACCAAAGTCACCAAGATGTCGGATGAGGGACTGGCATGTGCCACCAAGACAGTGGCACCGAAGCCAAAGGGTGCATCGCCAGCGACCGCTGCGACTGCCACATCAACCAAGGACACCGACGCTGAGCTGTGGCACTGGCAATTTGGCCATGTGGCCAACAACACGCTACAGAAGATGCAAGAGCAAGAGGTAGTTCGTGAACTGGAAGGGTGCAACATGAAGCATGGAGAAGCGTGTATGTTGTGTGAACCATGCCTCCAAGCAAAGGCAAAGGAGAAGCTGTTTGGGAGAGGAGGTCAACGAGCGGAGAATGTCTCGGACCTGATCCACAGTGACGTGTGCGAACCCTTTTGCACGACATCTAACGAAGGAAGCAAGTACTTCCTGGCCTTCATCGACGACCACAGCCACAAGTTGTGGATCTACTTCCTCAAAAGAAAGGGAGAGGTCAAGGAGAAGCTCTTGGAGTTTGCCGCCATGGTAGAGCGGCATACGTCCAAGAAGGTGTGATGCTATGAAGTGACAACGGGGGTGAGTTAAAGGCATGCAAGCCTTNGCCAACAACACGCTACAGAAGATGCAAGAGCAAGAGGTAGTTCGTGAACTGGAAGGGTGCAACATGAAGCATGGAGAAGCGTGTATGTTGTGTGAACCATGCCTCCAAGCAAAGGCAAAGGAGAAGCTGTTTGGGAGAGGAGGTCAACGAGCGGAGAATGTCCCTGACCTGATCTACTTCCTCAAAACAAAGGGAGAGGTCAAGGAGAAGCTCATGGAGTTTGTCGCCATGGTAGAGGGGCATACGTCCAAGAAGGTGTGATGCTATGAAGTGACAACGGGGGTGAGTTAAAGGCATGCAAGCCTTGGCTTAAACATCATGGCATCCACCACGCGCAAACCACCCCTTACAATCCCCAAAGCAATGGCATGGCCGAGAGGATGAACCAGATTCTACTCGGCATGGTGCGAAGCATGCTCTTTGATGCCAAGCTCCTACCTCGCTTTTGGACTGAAGCTGCAACAAGTGCCTGCTACCTCTTGAACCTCACACCAGCAGCCGCCTTGCGGAAGCATGGAAAGGAGTAGGACAAGTAGCTGAAGACCCCACAAGAAGCATGGTCGGGAAAGAAACCCGGCACCTCTCATCTTAAGGTGTTGGGTCAACTGCATGGGTGAAGATCGAGTCGGGAGAAGTTGGAGGCAAGCTAGACGCACGTTTCAAAAAGTGCATCATGGTTGGGTAGGACACGTCACACAAAGTCTATCGGTTTTGGGACCAGTCAGCAGGCACGCTCGTGAGGAGCCGCAATGTTGAGTTTGACAAACGCACCCTTGGAAAGGGAGAGCTGCTGGACCCGATCCTTGCTCCCAAGGCGGGAGAGTGGATAGTGTTACTTGAGTCCAGAGACCAAGCACCCAACAACTGGTTTTCTTTGCCAGCATGCGGTGGGAATGGGAGAGTAGCTGCACAGGATGATGTAGCATATGCCATGGACGCAAATACCGAGGTTTCCGGGGCTTCCGAGCCTGACTTGGAGTCTGATGACTCTTTTGACGACGACGAAGACGACGACACACCACCACCTGTGGTAGCACCAGCAGCGAAGGAGGAAGCCGCACCAACACCTCGGCGTAGTTTGTGACCAAAGAAAGCACCTTTGTAGTATGAGGACGATTGGAATGGCCTTAGCTGGTTGTGCATGGCTCAGGGAGAGCCATCCACGGTGGCAGAGGCGAGGAATGGCCTTGATGCAGCCAAGTGGGAAACAAACTTGCGTCCATTGCCAAGAACGGCACGTGGATGCTAGTGGACATACCCGACAAGGCCCACGTGTTGGGATCCAAGTGGGTCCTCCGAGTGACAGAGAAACAAGATGGCAAAATCGAAAAGTTCAAGGCGAGGGTAGTGGCAAAGGGGTTTTCTCAACGCCCGGGCTCTGAGTACGTCGAGGCGTTTGTGCCCATCGTGACCTTTGCCTCCATCCGCTCTCTCCTTGTCATTGCAGCCACAAAGAACCTGGAGATACACCAGATGGACGTCACGAAAGCTTTACTCTATGCGAAACTCGACAAGAAAGTGCTGATGGAGGTGTCCAAAGGAGTCAAAGCTCCCAAGGGCAGGGATGCCAGTTGGTGAAAGCACTCTACAGGCTGAAACCAACGGTTTCATGACCGGTCTCTTCTTCGCGCATTGCCAAAATGATCCGAGCATGTACGTGCACGGTGATGGGAGTGGGCTGGCGCTTGTTGCACATTATGTGAATGATCTGATCATTTGTCTCTTATTCGGTTGAGCTACTGGATGAGCTGAAGTCTGACCTCAGCAAAAGGTTCAAAATGAAGGATATGGGTCCTCTCAAGTACTACCTTGGGATCACCATCCACCGCAGCCGATCAACAGGCACCATCAAACTCAAGCAAACCAAGAACATAGGTGACTTACTAAAGCGCTATCACATGGAAAACTGCACACCTGTCAGCACCCCAATGACGACCGATGCAAAACTGAAGGCCTCAATGTCGCCAAGCGATGAAGCAGAACAAAGGGAGATTCAAGACATCCCCTAACAGTCCGCCGTGGGTAGCATCATGTACGCCATGGTAGGTACTCGTCCGGACATCTGTTATGATGTGGGACAAGTGAGCGCGTTCGTGGCCAACCCAAGGCCTCAACTTTGGTAGCCAGTCTAGCGCATCTTGCGCTACCTGCAGAAGACATGTCATATGGGCCTCGCCCTTGGAGGTACGGACCCCCTCCGCCACTATGAGGAGAAGCATTAGCAATTCTTTGCAAGTATGAAAGCCTGTGTCTTGCATGCATCCACTTACAGTTCTTGCCTTTGAGACTCCTCACAGAGTGTCCAACCAAGGGTAGACACTAAAGGCCTTCATGCGGACTTCGTGAGGTTGCAAACCAAATGAACCTAAAGTGTGGATCCCTTGTTTGAGGGTGATATGTTATCTTGGTTGAAATACCAAGAGCGGTTGGCGGCCTCCCATGTCGGGACCCGTTTTCTAGACCGATGCTATCCGGCGCATTGACAAAGATACCTCTATGGAGAAATTCCTGAACATCAACCATTTCAAGAAGGCAATCCTCATTGTATCCCCATCTACTTTGCAGTAACAGAACATTGATAGTGAATTTTACGTCGCGCATAACGTAGGTGGTTTTCATGGTTGAGATGCGGGACAAAAGGCAATTCAAGCGGTTTGAACAAATGGCTAAATTGTGTTAATCAGTATGTGTTCTTCCATGACAAGTGTCGAGTGGCTCGAGCACATATATGCAATTCCGAGAATAAGAATGAGGCATAAGTTGTGTCTTTAGCACTCGAGCAGAGCGACGCGTGCAAAGTTGCTCAGTGACTGGTGGATTCAAGAAGCTTCTCTGAGAAGTCGGGGGGCTTTGAGAATATCATGACGCTACTTTTCATAAGTCGAGCGTCGTCGAGAATTCAACCCAACCATATCGAAACATTGATATGGTCCGTGACATCCTCTCTACCATTCTGGAAATTGGTCGAAGTTGTTAGGAACTTCTTGAACGGAACACCGGGGGTCGGGACAGTTTGCCAAAGTGCCCTCGGTTAAACAGTGGAAAAATCCTGAAGTCACCACGTGGTGGGCCATGAATGCAAGAACACAAATGCCCACTCACGAAGTTTAGGGAATCTTGAATAGATAGAAAAAAACAGATAGATGGCAATAGTGTAGCGGGAGGGCCGGTACGACCCTCCCACCTTGCAATAACGAGGGGGTGCTTTGCAACCACCCCTTGCTAATGCGAGGGCTGGCCGGTGGCCAGCCACGCATTGGCCACCGGCGGGCCAGGTGGGTGGCCGGGAGCCAGTCAAGTGACCGGCCGGCCACCCACCGGTAAGCCACCAGCCGCCGATCGAGTTGGTGGCTCGATCGATGACCGAGAGGCCACGAGAGCCTCGAGGGAGAAGCTTGTGGCCTTGTGCCCTTGCCCTTGCTCATCCTATTTGCCAATGAGAGTGAATGATGATGAAGGATAGAGTGAAATTGAGAGTGAGGGATGCACAAGTGGTGTCGGCGTGAAATTGCCAATCATGCCTTACACGCGACAATTTTGCACCGACGCCTAAAAAATGAAACTCGAGTTTGCTTAGGTCAAACTACGAGGTCATGAGTTCACACGAGTCAAACTCGTGTTAACTCATGAGTTCGAGGTAATACCCCCTCATTTCGGACCCAGAACAAGAGGGATAGGTAAAAACAGAAATGGGACTTCAGAGATTCGAAATATTCAAGTCTCCCTGCACGGGTCGTTGATAATGATTGCCCCCAGAGTGACGCAAAGGGCAAAACCCCTCAAGCAAGCTCTAGATGCCATTTTGCAAACTCCAATGATGACCTAAGTGTAGGAGCTCGAGACACATCCGTTATAGTGGTTTCAGAGCAGGATGAACCTCGCGACCAAGTGTGTGACGGTTTCGGTGGCTGCATGAGATACAAAACGCCACTAACAGCTCTTACAGTAGCAGAAACGCATGAGATGGGTACAGGCTTGAAACTTAACCATTTTAAACACCATAAATTACGTTAGAAAGCTCTTGNTTGCAAACTCCAACGATGACCTAAGTGTAGGAGCTCGAGACACATCCGTTATAGTGGTTTCAGAGCAGGATGAACCTCGCGACCAAGTGTGTGACGGTTTCGGTGGCTGCATGAGATACAAAACGCCACTAACAGCTCTTACAGTAGCAGAAACGCATGAGATGGGTACAGGCTTGAAACTTAACCATTTTAAACACCATAAATTACGTTAGAAAGCTCTTGAGGAGCTGTATTTGTTTCTTCTAGCTCCTCTAAGATTCTCCCATGCACCAGAGGGCTAGGTGGATTCTTCTTGGACGGGGTGGGAAGGGTCCACTCCCAAACCACCGATGTTTTCCCTCTTCTCAAGGCTCCCTCTCCTCCTCTTCAACCAAAAACTGGGACAGCGTCCTTGCCCAATACCTGGCACTTTCACGGCCTCAGAGAAAAAGACGAAAGAGGAAGGTGCCACTTCGAGAATTTTTGGAGGCCGCTACACTACCGTGGATCACAAGGATGGCGCCTAAAAGGAGGCACAATGCGCACCAAGAGAATGCAAGAAGAGGCCAAGGAAAGCCAGAAGACAAGAAGAAGAAAAAAAGACAAGATTAGTGAGGAGGGAGCGTGCGGGGTTGCAAAATCTTAGTTAGAGATGACTCCCCCTTCCTCCTCACCTTTTTTAGCGGTGCTCAAATTCTTGTAGCCTCTTACTCTTGTCTTTGTTCTACTTTTCTAGGCTCTTTAGCTTGCCTTATGCCGCGAGTCACGGCTTAGGGTTGTGCCTGGAACCCACATGATTGTGCGACTGTGGCAGAGTAGAAGTATAGTATTTTTCTACCATGGGATTTTGTCGACCGTTGCGACTTGGAAAGAAAGAAATAAATTGTATAATTTCCTCATCAATCGTGAGAGCAAGGTGAATTTGGGAGGCGACACCTCCCCGAAGTCGTGGGATGACCCTGACAATTGTCTTCGCGTGTCAGTTGCACGGGTGAAGGAATGGCAAGTGCCAGACCGTTCAAGACCAACAAGGGCAAGGTGGTGACAGCCTCACCACACGCCCTTGACGGACTCCAAGTCTTGGGAGTTGCCATCGCAAGCACGGTTTCCAAACCAAAGGCAGCCATACCATCGAAGGCAACCGGTACCAACCTCGGTGACACCGAGAAGCGTACTGAATCCTGAAGAGTGCTTGATGAGTACGTCAACGTGCACGTGGACGACCCCCATGTGACGGATGACGCGCTCAAGGAAGAGAACCCGAGCGTGGACTCCGACAAAGAGCACAACAGCGACAATGACAAAAGCGACAAGGATCGCGATCATCACCATCATCGTGTGGCTAACTCAAGCCAGTCGTTTGAGAAGGGCAATAGGCCCTCCACATCACCTGAAGCTGTCGATAGCAGCGAGGCTGCCAAAAACAACAAAGGCGTTAGAAGTAGCCACACGAGAAGTTCCTGCAAGCACGAGTTGGACAACTTGCAATTCACAACGACCGCCGAAGGCTTGCTAAGTTGGCTGCTAAGGTGGCGGGCCAACTCAAGATCACCACTGACGGTGGAGGTGCGGCACCACCCGGAGGAGTGGGGGCAGACCCCCCTTCGTACGATGTTGGTGCGATGGAACAGACCAGTACCCGCTCGAGCGTCGTCGCTCACAATGGCCTCCTCCGGAAGGTGGGACTCCTTGGAGGCGTGTACGCAAATCATACTGTAGCATAAGAACCATTTTTAAGATTAAAAATGGTCCACAAATATCCACGGTGTGTTTTGAGGACTCAAGGCTAGTCTCCGGGGATGTCCGCGACCGTAATGTAATCTACAGCCTAGAGTCTTGATTGACCCTAGCCGAGGAAACAATATTTATGTGGATTTAAGGCAAGAGGAGTGCCGTGATGGAAGATCCATCGCATCACTCCTCTTGCATTGTAGTTGGTCGCTAGGGTCTTGTTTCCACGGGGCTGTGCCACGTGGAATGATAGGGTTTTGGATTGCATGTCTGCAAATATGCCCTATGACGATTATGTCCATTTTGCCGTGACGCATCTCAGCCAATTACTTGTGCTCCTTGGATTGAACTTTCTGAGGGCCTACGTTTTGTTTTTGCAATTAGTCGTAATACAATCCAGAGTTGTTACACGTACCCACCTATAGTAGGTAAATTTGCATGGACAACGCGAGGCCTTGGAGGGTATTACCGATGTACTGAGGACATCAGAGCTGAAGTTTGAGTATGCCAACCTGCTGGCCCATGTCGCGCGGGACATCACGGACCTTGACTGTGATTGCCAGCTGCAGTGTTCGGCCGTTCGTGATGCAAGCTGCCGATGTGACGGCCTGCACAAGGCATTGGAAAGCACGATCTAGGTGTAGATGTAGCAGCAATCGTAGCGGGCCGCAGGTGATGATGCCACCGCTGGTGGCTGTGACAACTTGCCTACCTCGATGACTTTGGGACCGGTCATGAACACGTCCTTCCTCCAGAGTGTGGAGATACTTCAAAAGGGTGAGAAGCTGACCAACTGGCTGAATCTTATGGATCACGTCTTGCATTTCCACAAGGTGCCACTCGGTCAGTGGGGTGACCTCGCCACGACGCGACTGGAAGAGAAGCTCTTCAAGTTTTTGGTCAAGGAGTGGAGCGTGCAGCAAGCGCACATTGAGTGGCAGCCCATGCCGAGGGAGGCCTTCTCCACGATCATGCATAAAAAGTACATCCAGGGTGAGGAGGTGCATCGTGCCTTCCACAAGATCAAGGACTTCAGGCACCTGGGTAGCTCGCTCGAAGCCTACTTGAGCAAGCTCACCGCACTTGTGGACGAAGCCAAAAACTTCACCGAGGGCGTTGGTGCCTAGACATTCATGTACCTAGAGTGCATGCTACTGGAGTACTTATGTGATGGTCTGGCGAACGAGAAAATGAAGGACAAAACCACCACGACGGTAACTGGCAAAGATTGGATAAGCTAGAGGGCGTTGCGCGACTACATGAGCAAAGTGCATTCAATGAACCCAGAGCATTTTTTTATGTACGGTCAAACATGCGTGAACAGCAAGGCCGTGAGATGCACATGGACGCTACAGGGGTTGGTGGGTCAATCGGACAGCGAGGCAGGGCCAAGAGCAAGCAGCTGAAAAATCCTCCAGCCAAGAAGGCTAGTGGGCACAAGGCCCCCAAAAACAAATGCAACCACGACAATGACAAGTTATAGGCAGCGCGTGAGCATCGCAACACAGCTTTTCGAGATGAGCTGTGTCGCAACTGCATTCAGCCTGGCCACATTATGACCCAGTGCCCCGAGGTTGCTGACGGTGGGCAAGAGGCCGCGTCATTGGTCACAACTACGGCACCTCGTGGAGACGCTCCAGCAGGAGGCCATGGATAGGATCGTGGATAGGGCCGTGGTCGCGGCAACCGGCCGTGGTAACTGACAGGGTCGTGGGGCGGGTTTTTCCCAACCCTGAGTGATGCTAGTGGGGACCACTCTGGGGCAAGACTGGATCACGGGTGTGGGTTCATGTTCTGAGATGAGGATGGTAAATAATTTTTGATTCTTTTGACGAGTTCAAATTTATCTTCTGTTTTCTTTCCTCTTGTTGAGTCTTATTCTACACTTGCTGAACGGCATTTCCCACTAAATCTTGTACCTCCAAACAAGATGCATGATTGTACAAGCTTAGTGGTAGCGACACCGACCAATATGCAAGAGTTTTGTGATTTGGTCACTGAAGCATACGTCCTCGAAGCGATGAGTTCAATCACGTTCACTAAACCTTTGGTCAACGACTTCGATCTTGTCATATTTAGAGACTGGAAGGTGCTAGCGGAATTCACACGTACCCACAAGATGTGGACTTGAGTAGGTGAATCATGGGAGTTGCGGCATCCACCATACAAATTTCGTATGTATCACAAACTCGGCATGCCGTCGTTGAGCCTGCTCACTCAAAAGAGTAGAGGTAACATGACGATGCAGTTCAAAGGCCACCTAGCTGGTGCTCCCATGAACGTACATGCTAGCACAAGTGGAGATGAATCCTTCATTAGCCTTGGCTTTAACTAACAGGTTGGCCTGAAGTACGAGCCATTGAATGGCGCAGTTATCATTGGTGAAAACCGTTCGGTACTCGTGATTGGTACCTGTAAAGCAAAAATCTTTATTCAAGGGTACACACAGAGTGTCATGTTGAAGGTATGCAATTTTCTTGACCCGTTTGACATGGTGCTAGGCGATCCCTGACCTTGTGAAAATAGGGCTCTAATGTGCTTTGAATCAAAGTGTTTGATCCTTTGAAAGGGACAGCGTTGCTTTATGTTGATTCCGAGTACGGAATTATCACTAACTTGACTTAAGGTCCATGCCGGCTTATCTACAATGTAGGTCAAAAGATGTATTTGACAAGGTTGTCAATACTTCTTGGCTCAGCTATAGAAAGAGGAGGACTACGTGAAGGAAGACACGCTGCAAGAGATCAAATCTTTGTTTACAAAGATTTTGGATGTATTCCAAGATCCAATGGCTGGGCTTCTACCTGAATGAAACATGGGCCACACAATTCCCTTGCAACCGGAGGGGACTCCTCTGTTCAGAACCATGTACTGCCTGAATTTGGCAGAGAGGCAAGAGTTTGAATGCCAAATTAAAGAGTACCTTGCAAAGGGGTGGATTGAGCCAAGTAGCTACCCGTACAGTGTACCGATCCTTTTGTGAACAAAAAGGACGGTGGTCCATGCATGTGCGTGGACTACCGGGCGTTGAACAAGCCGACAGTGAAAAACTGATTCCCCTTACCACGGATCAAGGACCTGTTTGACCAACATCAAGGGGCAAAAGTGTTTTCATCATTGGATTTGTTTCAAGGGTATCATAAAATCCGCATGATGGAAGATGATGTTCTCGAAACTGTATTTCAAATACACATGGGACACTATCAATTCCGAATGTTATGTTTTGGGCTAACAAAGGACCCGACAACGTTCCAAGGAGAAATAAACCAAAGATTCACCAAGTAACTTGGCAAGGTTTTCTTGGTTTACCAAGACGACATCCTAGTTTTCTCTAGATCCATGGAAGAGCGCATAGAACATCTTCGTGAGGTTCTCACAATCTTTCAGGAATAGGTATTCTATGTAGAAGTGAGCAACCGCAAGCTTGCACAAGATGAGCTCAAATACCTTAGACACATAGTCGGCAAAGACAACATCTGTGTTGACCCACAAAAGGTCCAAGTCTTCATGGACAGGCTGTACCCAGAAAATGCTGGGTAGATTCAGTCTATTCTTGGCCTTGCAAACTGTTTCTCACGGTTCATGCAAGGGTATTCGATCCTAGTAGCATCGCTACCCTACTGATCTTGTTATTCGATATGAATGTTTTTTTTGGCCCATTTATTCGTCGAATTTCATTTTGCATCGAATATGAAGGCACACCTAAATAATTCCTGAACATGAAAATCGAATTTAAAGGACACCCACACAAGTTTGGCAGCACTGTGGGCCAGGCTCATGCTACGACTTGTCTCGTTTTTGTGTCTGACTCTTTTGCTCGTTTTGTGACACTTCGCGTGATTAGTGTTCGAATTCGACGACTTCAGTCAAGCGATTGCACGAGACAGGAGGCAGGACAGGACAAAGAACATGATTTACATGAATAAATATCACTTACAAAGGCACACATGGAGACAAAAAAGGAGATCTACTCTACCACGTCATCCTCATCCACTTGTTCACCGTGGAACAGCAGGTTGCCTGCAAAAGGAGCGGCTGCCCGCTGGAAAGCTGGGTCAAACACACGGAGGAAGTTAGACTTCCCCCATGCGTTCTTCACCAGTGGCTCAGCATCACGGAGGTACTCCCATGCCTCTAAAAACCACCCACATGCCACATCCTTCACCAACTTCATCCCTAGCTTGAAATCATCCCCGGCCCTACTGCGTTCTGCACCCCATGCCGAGAACAGTTCCTCCATCTTGTTCTTGAATGGCCTCATGAGGCCGACGTCAGCAGGTTGCGCTTTCGGTGTGCATCCTGGTGGGATGTACACCGTGCGCATGTGTGGAAAATTGTCCATCAGCCATGACTGGAACGTCCCACTGCACTGTGGGCGCCAGGTGTCGAGCACCAAAAGCATGTCCACCTCGCCCTCTTTGATGCCAAGCGATGCACATGTCTTCTTGTAGTACGGCTNGAAATCATCCCCGGCCCTACTGCGTTCTGCATCCCATGCCGAGAACAGTTCCTCCATCTTGTTCTTGAATGGCCTCATGAGGCCGACGTCAGCAGGTTGCGCTTTCGGTGTGCATCCTGGTGGGATGTACACCGTGCGCATGTGTGGAAAATTGTCCATCAGCCATGACTGGAACGTCCCACTGCACTGTGGGCGCCAGGTGTCGAGCACCAAAAGCATGTCCACCTCGCCCTCTTTGATGCCAAGCGATGCACATGTCTTCTTGTAGTACGGCTGGGTGATGTACCGGACCCAGTCGCGCGTCGTGTCCGTGTTTGCCCAGTGCGTGGGAGTACAGGTCAGGTGCCAGCCGGAATCCACCAGTCTGGTGGCGTTCTCGCCGCTGGGGAGGCTTCTCGCTGTCTTGCCTCCGAACACGAGCTGCATGGGGAGCAGCTCGCCGTTCATGGAGCTCGTGACGACGGTGGTGATGCAGCGTTTGTCCTCAAGGCCGAGGACCCCCACGTCATCACTGCCACGAGGCGCGTACGTGTGTCCAGCGGCAGGCAGAAGCTGAATAGACGTGTGATCTGCGTTGATGACTAGGAAGGGGGGGATTTTGTAGAGGGTGACCATGCATGCTGCTCGACGGTGGAATGTGAGGACACGGTCCTCCCAGTCCATCGGAACCTTCTGCGCTGCTGTGGTGGCTGAACGCCAGCTCCACCCCAGCTCGCGGTGGACGAAGCGACGGACCCATGCACGCCCGAACGCACGAAGCCCCATCTTCTCCAGCTCGTCTGGGGCATGGCGCGCGATGATCCCCCGGATTTGCTGACGGATGACCTTCGAGTTGAGTGCATGGCCGTCCTTGCGAGACCTCGTCAACGTCATTTTTATCTCCTCCATGATGGCTGGCTGTGTTGACAGCCATGCCTGCTTCCCCCCGTATCCATGCTTTCTTTTCTTTTCAGACACAGGAGCACCAGGTGCAGCTACGATGGAGTTGATAACCGCTCCCTTGTAAGCCATTTTCACCACTTTAGTGCCGTCCACAAACCACCCGGCGACGGTGCTGGGAGTAAGGCGATCGTAAACGCAGTAGCTGTCGGGGGTCCTGAACGTGCGGCGGAGATGCTGGACGGCTGCGTACGCCGTTGGATGGCTTTTGTAAGCCTTGTAGATTGTTCGGAAGTGGCCACTTCCGAACCAGTCACAGTACCTCCCGCGCTTGCGGGACGACGATGAGCCCGATGACGACGCTGCAGATGTCGTTATCTGCGACGACAGTTGCAACGCCTGGCACTCGCTGTCGGTGCTGTCGTCGTTGGTCTGCAAGGCAGAGGAGGAAGGTTCGGCGTCGCTGCCGCTGTCGTTGTGACTGTCGCTGTTGCTGCCGTTGTTCACGGGCTCGTTGATGACCAAGGATCCTGAACGGATCATTGTGATGGGAGGGCTGCGAGCGGCATCGCGACGGCGGTCACAGACGGGGTCGTCGGCCGGTGCCTTCCCTTTCTCTGCCGCTGTCGGACGACGGTGCACGGGGGAAGCAGGAGGAGTAGACTCATTGTCCGGGAGCGTAAAGGCACCCTCTGTGCGCACGCGAGAAGGACCAGCACCCCTAGAGTAGTTCCACACACGTGGGGCAGCGGGACGTAGACATGACTGCGAAACGGATGGCGCGCACCAGACGACGGCGACGGTTGAAGGCAAGGACAATGGCGTTGCATGCACAGGCACCTCGATGTACGGTGAGTACTCCCGCACGAGAGTTGCTTCCTCCGTGTCGTCATAGACGAGTTTGACGACCTTTCGCTGGCGGCCCACTGGACGACGAGGAGGGGCCACGCGAGGGGGTGGGCCAACTCGAGGTGCGGATGCCAAGCGCCTCGTGCGCTCCTCGGGGGTGACCTTCTGTAGATAGCGGTCCATAATGGCGGGTAGGTGCAGCGTTGATGGCAGATGGCGGGGGAACTGACAAGTGGCAGTGCCCTAGAGTCACAGATTTATGGTCCGAACACGTCGAACGCGGTCCCCAGTCACGATCGAACGTCCAGTTGTAGCATTCTTTTTTGAATGTTTGAATTGAGTGAGGAAGTTAAACGTCGTATTGTCGAGTTGGCGCAAAAAAATGGACGACGCTCGCCACACTCGGACAGGTCATCGAATTTACCGTACCACCGAGAAGTCGATCTAGCCCCGTCGTCGAATTTAACGTACCATGGCTCATCATTCGTCGAACTGTAAGGTACTACCACCATAATTAGACCCATGTCGAAATTAAAGAAACCAAAATTAGCTTCAGGTAAATAATCGAAATTAATGATCAGTAGGGTAACTAGGCTCACGCAAAAAAATGTGAATTGGGATTCGACTTCTGATTGTGAGATTGCCTTTCTCAAAGTCAAAGAGCTTCTGTCCACAACACCCGTCTTAGCCCTTCCCGACTCATCGCAACCGTGGGAACTGCGATGTGATGCGTTGGTAGTAGGACTTGGAGTAGTCCTCATGTAGAACAGTCACCCAGTTGCGTATGAGAACCAGAAGCTCATCCCTGTAGAGACGTGGCACACAACTGGGGATTAAGAACTCCTTGTGGTAGTATACACTTTTAAGATGTGGAATTCCTACCTCGAGGGTGCTGAAGGGGGCGTGATGGTCGTGACCGACCATCAACCCATTGGTATCCTTCCAAATGTAACCGAACCAGTGAAGATGAAAAATACATTAGAGCGAATACCTGAGCCGATTGTCGTTCACATTGCAACATCAACCAAGACGCATCAACGTGGCCGATCCACTAAGCCACAACCTTTGGAAATAAAAGTAACCACTAAAGTTGGTGGGTTTTTTATGGCCATTACCATAGTAACAGTGCAAACACCAAACTCCCTACACTTTTGCGGCAACCACATTGAGAGATTATCCATTACAACAGTTTTGTGAAAAGGACCCGAATGGAATACTGTGTGGATTCTTGGTTTTAGGACTCTCGGAATCTAGATGAGTATAGATTGGTGGAAGTTATGGGAATCTTTTGGCATGGAAAACAAGTTGTTGTGTTGGAATCGTGAGATTTTTAAGCAAAGATTATCTCCTAGTTCCACGACCCGCTGGTCGCAGGTCATTTGGGACCTCAAAAGACCGGACAGGCACTCTCGAACCACTATTGGTGGCGAGGATGGACTGTCCATGTCAGTAAGTATAGCATGACATGTGATCCATGTCTTTGGAATAAGGCTAGTACCAAGAAGCCTACTAGACTCCTCCAACAACTTCCCATTGTCGACTCTCTATGAGAGTACGACAACATGGACTTCATTACTTGTCTTCCGGACACAGCCCATGGCCATGATGTAATACTATTGGTTGTTGATCATCTGACAAAGATGCCACACTTCATTCTGACAACCACTGATGTGAACACATATGAGACTACTCGCTTCTACTTTGAGGGTGTCGCAAAGTACTATGGCTTGCCATTGCGCATTATCTCCGATTGAGATAGAAAAATTTCTAGGAAGTTTTGGTAAAAGATACACTAGTACCTTTGCAGTGAGTCATAATTGTAGATAGCATTTCACCCTCAAACTGATAGAAAAACAGAGTGCATGGATCGCCCTCTGGAGTAGATGTTCCGTATGTACGTGGATCCTGCCATGAATGTGAGGGATGAATTTCTAGCACAGGAAAAGCTTGCGGTGAATAAATCGGTGAACAATTCTACATAGTTCACACCGTTTGTGTTGAACAATGGTAGGCATCCAGTTATGCCCTCTTCATTGGTAAAGAGCGGGAGCAAAGGAGGACAGGTTCATTATGCTCAAGCCTTTGCCGAATGCATGGAATCATTACAAAGGGCATAAGCCAACAAAGGTCACCGTGAGACCTCGTTTGTCGCCGGTGACAAAGTGCTGCTTAGTACGAAGAACCTCTGGCTGAAATTGTAACGGACACAAAAACTTCTACCAAAGTGGATTGGGTCGTTTCCCATCGTTGCACGTATGGGGCCAGTGGCATACCGATTATTGCTTCTGATGAGTATGAAGATACATGACGTGTTTCATGTGAGCCTGTTGGCTCCATACACGATAGAGGAAAACGTTTAGTAACCACCGCTAGTCATTGCTACCGACGGCGAACACAATGTTCTTTGTCAACTCTAGCACCAAGAGCATACCTCGTTCATTGGGCCAGTTGTGGACCTCAACATAGCTCATGGGAGTCCGAACCTTGGTTGCCCACTAGAGTGATCTACGAGTACTGGAGCAAGCTGATAGCTCACGCAGATCGACACATGGTGGAGCACCACCTGAATGCGGGAAAAGTCAACAACATTCCTACTTGGCAGCATTCATGGACTAAGACCATAGCAGGTTGGGGATTTCCAACATGGTTGTTGCGCAGACGCTCCATCCTAAAGGGGGGAGGCCGCTAGCCATGCTGACCGACAAGCTGCAGCTTAGGTCCAAGTGCCATGCACGTGTTCATGTTTAGCTGTTGATCATCAGTTGTCTTTCACAATGTTGAGGACTCACTATTGGGCACTCTCACTTGTTGGTCATGAACTAGGACGGTTCATAACAAGTGAAGAGGAATGCAGCGGGAGGGCCGGTTCAGCCCTCCCACCTCGTAGTAGCGAGGGGGTGGTTCACAACCACCCCTCACTAATGGGAGGGGCGGCCGGTGGCCAGCGCGTTGCTGGCCACGGGCTGGCTGGCGGCCGGCCGGTTCGGTGGCCGGCAGCCGGTCAGGTGACATGCCGGCCACCCACCGGCAAGCCACCAGCCGCTGATCAAACTGGTGGCTCAATCGGTGGCCGAGAGTCCACGAGCGCCTTGAGGGTGAGGCTTGTGGCCTCGTACCCTTGCCCGAATTTGCCCTCCTCGACAACGAGAGAGAAAGAGAGGGAGAGAGCGAGAGAGAGAGAGAGAGAGAGAGAGAGAGAGAGAGAGAGAGAGAGAGAGAGAGAGAGAGAGAGAGAGAGAGAGAGAGAGGACGATGGATAGAGTGAAAGCAAGAGCAAGGGGCGTACGAGAGATGTCAGTCTGAAATCGCCGATCTTGCCTCGCACGCAACGATTTCGTGCCGACACATAAAAAACGAAACTTGAGTTCCTTTAGGTCAAACCTCGAGTTTCAAAACTGGAAAAACTTGTGTGAACTCACGAGCTCTAGGATGTATCCCCTTGTTTTGGACCCAGAACAAGGGGGCAAGGTACAAACAGAAATGGACCTATAGAGATTCAATATATTCAAGTCTCCATGTACGGGTCGTTGATGATGATTGCCTCCAAAGTGACGCAGAGGGGAAAACCCCTCGAGCGAGCTCTTGATGCCATTTTGCGAACTCCAATGATGACCTAAGTGCAGGAGCTGGAGACACTGCCATTACAAGTAGACAAATTAGAAAACTAGGCAAGTGGAAATAACAAGTGATGAATGAGGCATACTTTGTTATGTCGCAGACGTACACAAGTCCCTAAACTCTACAAAAGGTTATCTTTTCATGTAAATTCATTCCCACAATACATGAAATCCATGACATTGCACCAATCGGTCGAGGGAATTTTGGCTATCTGCCCTGACCTCTAACATGTTACGTCTCTTACGTACATGAGCCCTTGAACTCTGCGAGTGGGTATTTATTTCCTTACACTCATGGCCCAATGCACGTCCACCTTAGGATATCTTCACCGATCGGCCAAGAGCATTTTTTCCGCATGCCCTGACCTCTGGTGTTCCATTCCAGAAGCTCCTGAAAACTTCATCCACTTTCCAAAATGGCCGATAGAATGTCACAAATTGTGTCGATGTTTTGGTTGACTTCTCGACGGCGTTGGATTTCTATAGAATTGTGCCTTGATGTTTGGAAGGCCCCCAAATTCTTAACGGAGCTTCTCAAAGCGACCACTCATGACACGACCTTGCATGCATTGCTTGGATCAAGCGCCGAGGACCCAACACATGCATCATTGCCATTCTCATTGATTTACGTATGTGCTCAATTTGACAATTGTCATTGAAATACACTTACAACTTGGAACAAATTATCCATTTGTCCAAATTCTTCAAATTGTCTATTGTTCCGCACCTTATCCCTGTGAACCACCTATGTTTTGCTCAACATCATCCTTAGTGTCAGAGCGGAGCCGTGCTGGAGTGGCAGCTGTCGCATTAACTACCAGGCAACAACCTCGCACAAGTGTTTAATGCATCTCCACTATTTGGGAGTTTGTGTACTTCGCAACGACAGTAGTGAACGGAGCTAGCACACCAGACTACGAGCAGTAGTAACCGACGAAGCCTCTGGTGATTGAGGATTAGCAGCACATGAGCAAGGAGCAAGGACCGATGAGCGTAGCGATGAACTAGGCAGCAACGGTAAACTTTTTGGCAAATGGCACCACACCGTCACACCCAACAAGTAGCCCGGTGATGGACCCCTCGGGCCTGGCAAACCATCCTCTCACGCCGTTGCACGCCGGGACGAAACTTGGCATGATGGGAGGCACCGACAAAGAAGCTCGCATCAACGAGGATTTGTAACTGAAATTTTCCGGACTTGAGAGCCTCAACACCCATCTGCTCCAACTGCTCAAGGCAGCGATGGAGAGCTTCAACATTCCCGTGTATGTTAAGCTGTACTCATCAAGGGAAATATTCATCTCTTGAGTGAACCTCATATTCACCCGGCACCCCATGAGCCGTTCGATTTTAGAAATTTTAAAGGGCCGAAGGTATGGATGTAGCTAACGAGTCTAGAGCTATACTTCACTGTTGCTGGGGTCAACAATGACAACAGGAAGACTGACCTCAAGGCCTCGCTTTTGTGTGGCACGACTTTTAGTTTGTGGTCCGATCTGGAGACCATCCAACGACAGCAGGAGACCGGATGTGCTCGATCAACGGCTCATGCGATCGCCCTCACATCGTCAATCGCAGGCGTTCTATCTCTTGAGTAGATCAATCTGATGTGGCATAACTCCCTCACGCCACCAAAGAACTGGAGCGACTTCGTGCACCCTACACTCCCCTGCTTTGGAAGAATGAACAAGAAGTCTGAGACATTGTACAGGCTTCAACGCCTGCATCAGCAGTCGAATGTCGCAGAGTACACGAAATCAATGGGCTAGGCTTGGACAAGCTAGAGGGTATTGCGTGACTATGTGAGTGAAGTTAATTTGGAGAACCTGAAGCTCTACTCGGATGCACGGCCGAACATGCATGCATAGGAAAAACACATAATGCATATGGAAATTGTAGGGACTGGAGGATAAGCCGGGCAGCAGCGTGGAATAAAGTGAAAACAGCTCGCGAACTCCCAATTCGAGAAGATTCCTGGACAGAAGGTCCCCAATTACAAGCGCGGCCGTGACAACGACGAGCTGCAGGCGGCGTGCAAGGGTCACACTGTCACCTTTTGTAGGAGACTCTGCTAGAACTGTATGTAGTCTGGTCGATTTAGGCCATGGTGCCCTGAGGCTGGTGGTGGTGGACAAGAGGCTGCGACAATGGCTGTAGCCACAACAGCTCTTGGGGATGTTGCTGTAGGAGGCCACAAAGTGGGCTTTGGCGAGAAAAATTCCGTCCCCAATAAGGGGTCATCAAACCAGATTTTAGTATTTTCCCATCAGCCGAACTCCTCGTAACCTTTCAAAGACAACACCACAAGGAGTCCTTTGATGACTAGAGTACTAAAGTCGACCATACGAACTTGTCACTAACTTAGAGAATCCATCGGATTTGTTCTCTGAGGCCAATATTTTGACACCGTAGTCAAACCTAGACTCAAACAACTCCATCTATCGAGTTTTTCATGGCTCACGTTTCATTGAGTCTGGGTGATGAGTATGAACCTCACATTGTTGGAATTCTTGATAGCTCTGCCACGCCTTGAACTCATGTGTCACTGCCAGCATCTACCTTGCGTGTACAGCGTAGTTCAACTCTTGTACACGCTCAAATTTGCGACATGTGCACGACCGGTAGACGACCATTGTCTTCAAGAAGATCACCTCAATTCCTCAATCGCACACGCTGTTGCCAATAATGTTTTCTACTATTGGACCCGCCAACTGTAGGGTGAGCACTAGGTCAAAGCATTTTCGGAAGAGGTTAATGCTTCTTGTTTACTATATCCTCAACTCAACTTGGTGGTTTTATCAGTAAGATCAGAGAAAGGCACTGACGCCTGAGTGCATTTCTTTCAGCGTTGATGGTAATAGTTGTAGAATTCCTAGAATACATGGATGTCACGAACCTTGGTGGATGCCAGAAAATCAGCGACCGCCTCCAATTTCTATGGGTCCATCGTGATGCATCCATTATCAATGATGTGGCCCAAAAACTCGATCAGATGGTTACCAAAATCACACTTGTGGAATTCTTTGCACACTTTCTCCTTTGTATCCAGTGTGCTCCTCTAGTGTGCAGTTAAATGTTATGATGTTATCAAAGTAGACAACAAAGAAATCATCAAAGTAAAGCAAGAAATGCTTCTCATGGCCAACATAAACTTGTTAGGAAGTTTGCTAGTCTAAACACCATAACCGTGAAATTCATCTGGCCTTAAGGGGCGTGGAACACTGTCTTCTTGATATCATTATCAGATGCACGCTTCCAATGCTAGTCGGATCGTAGGCCGATTCTGGTGAAAATGGTCGCTCCTCGGAGTTGGTGAAAGAAGTTCATCTTCTTGTGAAGATAAGGTAGCACTTCTTCATGGTGATGTCGTTGAATCCCCTATCATCCATGCACATCCACATCTGTCCAGTTATGCTTAGAAAAAAAAGAGCACATGTAATGTACGGTGACATGGATGGCTTGAGGAATCTTTGAGGAAGGAAATGTTCACTTGTTCTTCTTAGCTCGCTTTGTTTGTGGTCACTCATCCGATAGGTCCCATTGACATTTGATCTGTTTCTATGCTTCAGGTCTATCCAATGATCGATGGTGCATTTGATCTGACTCTAGGCTTCAAGTAGTTCTCCAAGAAAATGTTATTTAAACATCTTGGATTCATTGTCAGCTCATCCGAAGGTTGCGGACTTATCAGGTATTGATGCTGATAAGGTTGTTTTCATTGCTCATGTCGATGCGATCACCTCTATTTCACCATGTTCCACATAGACTAGCCATGATTTAGCGAAAAAGTGCCAGGTACCGCTTGGCCACATCTAGAGATATCGAGTGAGTGCGTCAAATTATGGTTGCTGCAACTTTCCTTGTGGCTTCCTCCACTGCTAGGTGCCGTAACTGTCGTTGCGTTGTGGATTGCTCAAATAGAGAAAGGTTTCGCTTTCTTCCATCGATGGTGATGTAGGATACACCGCTTCTCCAATCCACTTGGTAATTGTTCTGGTTTAGGAAATCTTGTCCAAGGATGATCCTGTGGTCACTCATTGGAAAAGTTGCTAGAAAAAATTTCAAAGCACTACTACTCAGAGAATATGCAAGCAGACATTGAAAACTACTGCAAGAAGTGCAATGTGTCAATGTAGTACCCCATAGTAAACAACACTCCTTGCTTTTCTTGAATGGCTACATGTACTAAAAGCACTGTGGTTGGAAATTTCTTTGGACTTTGTGACAGGTTTTTCTGTCACACCAAATGGATTCGCTTCGTGAAAAATTTGGTAGTTGCCCCGGTTATAAATGATTTCACGTGATCCCAATACTGATAACAATCACCGTCAAGGGAGAAAGGCAACTGTTTCTTAACAACGTCATTTGACAACATGCCATCTCTTCGTCCATCACCAGTGCCGCAGGTAGGAGGTTTTCTAATAGGTTTTGGTGGGAACCAATAACTCGATATGGCAATCGGATCCCGCTAACAACAACCTTCCATCCTCAAACTGATGGGCAGACAGAGCAGAATGACTAGACACTCAAACAACTTATCCAAACTGCGTGTGTGCAACAAGGAAGTGTCAGGGTGCTCAAGCAATCAACCGCACAGCTCTTTTACAGCTCCACAACCTCCATGACTATGGGCAAAATACCTTTCAAAGTGGAGTATAATTCAACGCCTGCAACTCTGGCAGGTTAGAAGAGTTCAAGAAACATACCGACATTTGACATTGAAAGAATCATCTTAGGGTATGCTGGCCCTTGTAGAAAATCCATAAATTCTGGTGGTGAGTGGAAGAATTGCAACACCAAAATGTGGCTCATGATGGAGCATAAAATGAATAACAAAGGAGAACATACATCGAGCACAAAATGGATTTATGTACTGGGGACTAGCTGGTAGCCAACCAAGCCCTTTCATCCCCGCCGTGCCCAAATGGACTGACAAGGAGTACGCACACCAAGGAACACAAGAAAAATAAACTATCGTCTCCTGTAAGCTCAGAACAGGTCACCGAGTGCCGGGGTCTTGACCGTTGAGAAAGTATCACCAACTGCCACGGTAGATTGCCAGCATCACCAACTATGGGATCACGAACATCCTAGGATTTCGGGGTGATTTTTTACAGTGTCTCTTGTGTACTGGCCACATGAGCGTGCTACTCAATGAGGGGGAAAATCTCATATTCCTTAGCACAACATCATGTATACATATGATTGGGTGATGATTCGTCATCCAGAGGAACCAAATCTGTTGTCTGTGCCATAGGTGGACAAAAATCAAAGACTCCTCCAGTGACCTCAGACGTAGGAGGAGTAGCTCTAGTGGCTAGTACACGATCAATGATAGATGAGGAATCGGTAGATGCAGTTGATGTAGCACATGTAACTAATTAGGTTGATGCAACCTAGACTACAGATGAAGGTAATGAAACTGAGAAGCTGGTGTTATAGATGATGCAGATGATGCAGATGCAGCTGATGCAATCAATGCTACAGAGGGTTTTGATGCTATTGATGGAGCTAGTGCAGATCTTTCTATTGATGCTGCCAATCTACCTCATGCTGCTTATGTAATAGATGGTGTACATTCTATTCATGCAAGTTATGTTGCTGGTGTTGTGTACGGTGAAGATGCTACCGTAATAGCTGATGTTGCCATTGTTGTAGATGGTGTAGATGACGTAGAGAATGTAGTTGATGCATTTGGTGAAGCTAATACTGCTAAAGTGTGCAGATGCAGCCAATGCATCTGATGCTTCTCAATCTGTTGACACTAGTGTTGTAACTAATGCAGCTGATGTAGCTGGTGGAGCTGATACTACCGAAGGTGAAGACATTGTCATTGCACCAGATGTTTTTAGATATTTTGACACTAAAGGTGCGGCTGATGTAGCTGATGTAGTTGATGTAGCTGGTTGATCTGGTGCTGCTGAAGGTGTAGACATTGCTAAGGCACCTGATGCTGTTGATTTTTTCGACACCAAAGATGCACTATTGAAGTCGATACAACTGATGTAGCAGAAAAGGCTGAGATTTATGAGGGTATAGACAATACCAATGCACCTTATGTCATTGAAGTTGGTGCAGCTCATTTTGCTGATGCAGGTGTTGCAACACATGGAGCTGATGCTGTTGGAGGTGTAGACGCTGCTAATGCACCTGATGCTGCCGAGGATGTTGACACCAATGGTGCAACTAACCGAGTAGATGCGATAGGTGTAACACATGTTGTGTGTGCTCCAACATGAGCACGCACTGTCACGGTCAATAGAACTAGCTGATGAAGAGGATCAGATACCACCAGAAGTGCTGCTATAGGGTCTCGAGACAAGAATGATGTCACTGGATCTGATAGGATCTCTGTTACCCCCGCTCAAGCTGATGAAGTAGGTGCTGGTGATGAACCTGGTGCTCCTGTTCCAACTGATGCAACAAGTGCAGTAGGTGCAACGGGCGTTACAACCTCGGAGCCTACTATTGTAGTCGACGTCAACGTGGGTGGATGAATACCAAACTCCTTGAACTGTGTAGCACAACGAGACGGGCACGATGTGTTGTCCACTGACAAATTGGTCGAGGATGAGATTAGCTGGAATAGAGTTACTCGTCCATCAATGTCCTGAGACCAGTGGAGCCGAGGATGAAGAGAATGGTCAAGCAGTGGGATGTAAGTTCTAGTCAAGCTACAGAAGCTCCCTTAGGTGATGACGGTGAAGAAGGAGAAGATGTCGATAGCTTGCTCGAACAGTCAAGATTCTTGGAGACAACATGGTCATAGAGGTACTGCATTATCCGCCGTTTCAACATCAGCACTCACTGACCATGGATGAATTTGCTGACTCCGCTGCTCTTGTCACCCTGCATTATCTGTCGTTCCTGAAGGCAACTCCAGTTGCCAAGCCCCCGCAACTTGCAATTTCTGATGGCAGCCGTGTGTCCTCTATGAAGGTGTGGAATCCCATAAACAACCCGAAGTGCAAAGCGCTGTCCTATCAGGCTGCACCAACGGCCGCTATCATTGGCAAGCATACCAGTTACGTGGTGAAGGAAATTTGGGTCCCCTGCTTGGAGTTGTATGTCTATGGCATCGTCTACAGTGCGAATGACTCAGGCCCTGGCTGTGACCACTACTAGGCAATGTGGAATACCCCTCTCTTTGGCAGCACAGATGCTTCCTGGGTGCTACATGAGTTACAGGAGTGCATGAACGCTTTGCCCTA
Organism: Penium margaritaceum; assembly: GCA_023375785.1. Lineage (NCBI taxonomy): Eukaryota > Viridiplantae > Streptophyta > Zygnematophyceae > Desmidiales > Peniaceae > Penium > Penium margaritaceum. Next base: position 39,602 of record SZWC01002828.1, on the reverse strand, counting down.
GTGCTACATCTGCATCCTTGTAGTTGACAACGTTAGGCAAGTGCAGTGCACAAACTTCATTTCCTATAAGCCTGAGGCTGTCCGCCACTGGGTTTTATAGGATACCATCTTGCAAGTTTCCCTTTCTACCGCCAATTCACTGACAATTCACCACTAATTCTGTATCCATACTCCCATTTGACGCTACCAAATTGTTGAAGTTCGTTGGCCACTCACAACTCTACGACCTCTTGTCTCCCACATTCTTCACACACATGTACTGATTAAATGACAATGGCCTTACCTGGGGAAGCGACAGGCGTGCCCACCGTGACTGGAGCCTCTGACGTTATCAAGTTGTTGCTGGACCCAGGAGTGCCCTCTGGCACATACGTGGCCATTGCATGACTTTCTATGATTCTGTGATGCGGTAGATGCTAAGGCTCGTACATTCTCACTGCCGTGCCCTGCATCATGCTTCTCTTCCCTTGAGTGTTTTTTGGGGGAGCAGCATATTTCCCGGGTGTTGATCCTTAGGGGGCCACCATGCTGGCTTTGGCCTTCACTGGTGAGTAGCTGCCCTTGGTTTATTCTGAGTGGTCGGGCTCGACCCCCGGGTGGCGGCACTCACCCACCCGAGTGTGATGCTCGGTGTGGGTACGTGCTTACCGGTACTTAGCTCTCTCGCTCCCCTCACTCTGACTGTCTTGGTTTTGAGCGCAAGTTCTATGGCAAGTGTTGACCACATCCATGGCGTGTCTCGCGCTCAATTTCTCTCACCCGCCTCGCCTCACATAGCATATCTAGGAAACTACCTAGTGACTACTGGTATCAGAGGGGTAGGGGTTCCCCCCTGCACCTCGTCAATCCTGGAGCTCTGAGGGAAACGCCGAGAGCTCCTCGGCGACCACACGGTGTTCTAAGTGCCCCCTACTTTCCTCGGGCCCGTCGTCTCTTCGTCGCGGCCCATCTCCTGACCTCCTTGTGGCACTTCTCCTGCCACCAGTCTAGAGGTCTCCGCTCATCTCACTTACACGGGCCTGCGTTGACTCCCTTCACTACGGTCTTCTCGTGTGCTACCCACCTCTTTCGGGCTCCCGGCGATTCATTGTCTGTCCACTGGCAAGTGACTCACGCCCCCTCTCTTGGCGCGAGCTTGCAGCCTTCTTACCGCATCACACTCCCCGGAACGTGGGACTCTTACCGCTGCTGTCCGCAGCAACAGAAGTTGCTACACCAACAGCAGCACCTCCGGTGCCTCCACTGCCGCATCTCTACGGCAACGACCCCAACGGGATTCTCAGTCTACACCTCCTGACTCTCCAGTTCTGCCCCTCTTGTCGGGCAGAGCCAAGTTCCGGTGCTCGGTGTACCACTCGCAGTGCTTCCATACCTCTTCTGGCTGCGCTAGTAGTCCTAGTGTTCTTTCACACTGGATTTGCCTCCTCTCGACGGTCCACTGGACGAGGAATTAGACTCCCCGCGCACAGTAGCTCAGCACACCGATCGTGAATGGGAGGACCAACGCGACTTTGACCCACCCACTTCTGAAGACACTCCGCTGTGGGTGCGCATGTTGGACCATTCCTACTGGCAAGAGGACACTAACGCAGCAGCTGAGCGCGAACGGGAGGAGATTGACCGGCAAGTCTACATGCCGGACGACCTCCCACCATCACCGCCTCTATTGCCAAGGATGCAACCCCCTCGCTGCTCTCAGCCTACCGACCCTGCAGCTGCTCCTACTCTTGCCCCATCTCCCACAGCAACAGGATCCACTGGGACGTCGACGGCACCTCAAGTTCCTGGTGTCATACCTGTTCTTCCCGTCCACACTGAATCTACCAGGTTGGCTGGCACTATTCTTGACGCAACTGCTGGTGTTGCCGTCACCTTCGCCACCACGGCTAGAGTCTATTGTACCCCGACACAGACGGCCGTTGGCGTGCAACCAAGGCCTACACACACGCTGCAGCTTCTCTCACCCTGCTTGCAGCTTCTGTTGCATAAATTTCCACACAGGTCACAACAGCAGTGGCCTTTGTCGCCACAGCAGCTTCCACTGCAGGAGACACCACATCCAGTGCTGTTGGATCCATTCGGGCATCTACCACCGTAGCACTGCTGACTCCTACTGGTGCTTCCCAAGATTTCACACCACATATCACCACTAGTGTGCTTGTTGCATCAGCTTCAGCTATAGTTGCCGGAGCCACGGTTATGGGAGTCTTTTTTCTCACTATGGCAGTCGCAGGGTGGGTGGCGGTCCTATTCTCTTTAGTAGCAACTGTTTACCCGCTCTTCACCCTTCTTCCTTTGCACTAGCTCGGTGAGCACTGCATTGTGTTGCACTGTGTCACACTACACTTCCTCTAACTCCTCCATACCCCGTCTGTCTGTATTAGTGGTTGCATCCTCTCATCATGCCTAGGCCGGAGGAGACTATAGAGGCCCTGCAGGCAGCTCTTAGTGAAGCACAAGCAGAATGACATAAGGCTGAAGATGAGCTCCATCAGGGAAGGGAATCACAGCATGAGCTAGCGGCTCCAGTTGCCACAATAGTCATTCAACGTCTCCGCACCATCCCAGGTCTTGCTACAGTCCTTCCCCTTGCAGAGTCGGCCTCGGCAGACTCGTGAGCTCTCCCCAGTGGTGGTGTTGCTAAATCCTCATCTCCTGCTCTCTCAGCAGCAGTCTTTGCCCGCGCTCTTCCTCCAGCTAGGCAGAAAAACTTTGAGATGCTACCACCCCAGTTCACGTCCAAACTCACCTTCACATCTTCGGAGACACGCTTCAGTGTGTGCGTCCAGGGTGAGCTACTTTGGGAGTACTACTCCCTTGCCAAGCTGCCATTTATACCTCAGCCTGTTGAGGCTGCTCGTGCCATGCAGACCTACATCAACGTAGGCCCCAAGAATCCCCTTGATGACATTGGTACGTATAATGCAGACCTAATCCGCGGCACCCCTGCTGATCCTGTTGGCGCNCTCAGCAGCAGTCTTTGCCCGCGCTCTTCCTCCAGCTAGGCAGAAAAACTTTGAGATGCTACCACCCCAGTTCACGTCCAAACTCACCTTCACATCTTCGGAGACACGCTTCAGTGTGTGCATCCAGGGTGAGCTACTTTGGGAGTACTACTCCCTTGCCAAGCTGCCATTTATACCTCAGCCTGTTGAGGCTGCTCGTGCCATGCGGACCTACATCAACGTAGGCCCCGAGAATCTCCTTGATGACATTGGTACGTATAATGCAGACCTAACCTGCGGCACCCCTCCTGATCCTGTTGGCCCCTATGCTCTCATTCGCCACCGCAAAACAGTGACTGGGCATGCTGCCTAGACTGCCCTCACTGTCTAGTTCAACACCTTGCAGATGCGGACGGACGAGACGGCAGACGAGTATTGGACAAGTAGTCTACGTTTGCTGCGGGACCTTGGTAAGGCATCTCCCGGCCCCCTCTCCACCTCCCTCTCCATTGTTTCTGGCCTCATGCCTGAGCTATCTGGCCTCTATCTCCACGTATCTCAGGCAGAGCTCAAGCGTGTTGGAGCTACACCAGTCCCTACTGACTCTCCGCCTGGAATCGGCCCCCTCTTTGACTTTACTGCCTCACGTCTCAACGACTGGTGGAACACCCTACAAAACAAGCGCATGCATCGTGCTGCGCTTGTTCTTGTTACTACACACTCACCCTCCTCCTCTGCCACAACAACTTCCAGTTCCTCTTCTTCTCAGGCCGCCGCTCATCCCACTCAGGCTGCTTCTCGTGGGGGGGGGGGGTTAGTGGGTCCGGCCGTGGTGGTGGTCGTGGGGGTAAGGGGTATGGGGATTGCTGTGGTGGCAAGAATCCGGCTCCCGTCACCGCCGATGTCATTTGTTGGAACTGTGATGCCACTGGCAACTCTCCGCCCCCCCGTGACGATGCACGTTTTGCATCCTCCATAAGTGCTCATTGGGCTCGCACGGGTGTCACCGCCTCCTCTGCCATCGCCGCCGCGACTGTCGCGACTTCCTCATCCTCCTCCTCTCTCTCCGTGCTCTCCACCACTCTTGCTCCTCTCCAGCCGACACCACCCATGCCCAGCCCTTGGAGTTGGATCCCTCCACCGTCTGGACCTCCTTAGTATGATCCCCCGTTATCTCACTACCCCGTGCCACACTGGGCTCGTGATGATGGGCACTCCTCCGACCGCTCCTTGGATCACTTCTCTCATCCCAGTGACAAGGAGGGCACTCTTGAACGTTGGCTGGCGAAACTGCCTCACCTTTGCTCTCAGGGGGATGAGAGTGTGAGTGGCCAGTCCCGTGTGTCTGTCTGTGAGTCCGAGGCGACTCTCCGTGGTGCTGCCTCTGGGGTGTCCAGGGGGATTTGCCCAATGATCATGCCTGGATTGAGCATTGGCAGTCTCACACGTTCCCCACTCGTCTCTGTGGTTCATCTCCCCTCACTCCTTGTGGCACCGTTGCTGTCTGTCTTGTCCTCCCGTCCATCCGTGCTTCGCCTGGTCTCTGGATTTCTGACTCTGGGGTCACGCATCATATGACCTCCTGTCGTTCATCGTTTGTGTCCCTCGGGCCCGTACAGTCCGTTTGTTTGTGCGCACTGGCTCAGGCCAGCTGCTCCCTATCCAAGTATTGGTGTTGTCCGTTTTGTCAGCCCTGGGGGCACTGTCTACTTACCCAACGTGCATCACGAGGAGTGACACGACATAAAAATGCACACAAGCACTTGTACAACAGATCAATCAGGGGGATCACAAGGACACAATAGCCCAACGGCGTGAACTGCTGTCTTATTGACATTGCTGCCAAGTGCCTTTGTGAGGAAGTCTGCACGTTGCTGTCCGGTGTCCACCCACACAATCTGAACATCGCCAGCAGCCACACGCTCACGCACAAAATGATGCTCCACATTGATATACTTTGTGCAACTATGTAGCATGCCATCATGTTCGGCGATAGCCTTTGTGCTTTGGTTGTCGCAGCGCAAGGTGATGCAGCGAATGGAAACACACAATTACTGTAACAAACGACACAACCAGACACTCTCATAGGTTCCAGCACCAAGAGTAACATACTCTGCCTCACTGGAGCTGTGTGCAACACAACCCTGCTTGCCACTCTTCCAAGAGATCGTAGTCCCACCAACAAGAAAGACATAGCCAGTGCGACTCCGTGCATCTGTGTCATCCGCCCAATCACTATCAATGTACCCATCAACGAACACTAAAGGCTGCGCCCGGTAACAGAGACCAACTCGAGCAGTGGAGAGCGCATACCGCACAACACGCAGTGCGGCCTCCATGTGCCGAGCCCGTGGAGACTATGAGAACTGAGCAAGGAAGTTCACAGCAAAGGCTACGTCTGCTCTAGTGGTGGTGGCCAGGTACATGAGAGACCCTATGACTCGCAGGTAGTCGGTCACATCCACTGACTCCCCTAGCTTTGACACGTCGAGAGTCTTCAACAACCTCTGCCCAGCGGGCGTCATCGGTGTTGAGGCAGTGGGGACAGACTCAAGTACAGAGGCAAAGCGCTCCCCCAGGCTCCTGACATACTCGGCCTAGTGGACGTGGAGAAGGCGACAAGCATGGTCACGCTCAAGCTCCATGCCAAGAAACACACGAACTGGACCTTAGTCTTTCATCTTGTGCGTGGCCTGCAACACGGACTTCACAGTGGACACTGCTTCGCGACTCGGAGACACAATAAGCAGGTCATCGACGTACACGAGGATAGCGGCAAAGGGCGCCGGTCGTGGAGTGAAAAAGAGGGAGGGATCCACCGTGCTCCTACGATATCCCCCCTTCTCCAGGGTGGATGTGAATCGGGCTCGGTGTGCTAGCCTCAACCGGATGGTGGAGACACCAACCGGTGGCAACGGCGACCAAGGGGAGGCCGGTGCACACCAACCCGGCATTGCAGAAGCATAGGATTGTCTTGGGGGAGCACGGGAACACGTGTGGCACAGTGGGAGTAAACTGTACTTGTTCTTCAAGTGTCAACATACAAGACCATATGTACATGATGACACATCCTAGGCGACCCAAGGTCGCCGAGCCGTGCGTGGCTCCGTACGGGCCTGGGATGAGCATTATTGCCTCAGCATCACGTAGCTCATCTTCCCAGCTTTCCAACGTACCAAGAATCGCATCATTCCGTGGAGGAACGGCCGAGATATGACCGTTTCCGTGAACCACGTCAATCTGCCGCTGGCAGCACCACTAGCGGCGGTGACGACCGCCCGAAGCGCCCTTTCTGGTAATAACACACCGGGGCGCCATTCCAAAGCGCCCTTGGCCCTCAATGATCCTTAAGTCATTGACTATCCGGGCCCGAAGGTGCGCTTCGGCTTTGTTGGGTCTTCCGAGGGTCAAGCCTCAGTCTTTGGGGATGATTTCCCGTCACCTTTTTCCCCTCGGCCGGTCCAACCTTTGGCCGGGCGTATCTTCCTGAATTCTTGATGGATCGACCCCGTTCTTGGGTCGATCTCGCATGGTTTTTCCTGTAAATTCCAAATCCAGAGTCATCTTGTACATTCAAGGAAGCCACAAGCCGTAATCAGTGTTTTTGACACTGCCCGGATAACACTACCCCCCCCCTTTAGGAGCGAGCCGTCCCGGTTCGCTCTTGATAGTCCCGGAGGATAGCATTCACCCCGCCAACATTAAAGTTGCGGGCCGGCTCCCATGAGTTGTGGGCTGCGTCGTAGCCCCTCCACTTGACCAGGTACTCCCATCCACGGCCACGATGACGGTGGTCAAGGATGGCCTCCACCTCAAACTCTTGCTCGCCTTCGATCACCACCGGAGGGGGAGGCGTAGAACTGCGGCCAGGAAAATGCTCGGCCGGATCATGGTAGAGCTTGAGTTTGGAGATGTGGAACACGTCGTGGACTGGCATGGAAGGCGGGAGAGCCAACCGTGCTACCACGGGTGTCCGCATTTCGAACACCTCGAACGGACCAAGCCACCGGGGTTTCAACTTGTCCGACCGGACCCCACGAAGCTTGACGTGCGCGCTAGCAAGAAGCACGCGATCACCAACCTTGAGCGTTGCGTCCACGCGTCGGCGGTCCGCTTGCAATTTTTGCTTCTCTTGTGCCTTCTTTAATGCATGCCGCATCGCCGCCCAAACCTGCTTGAAGTCGCGTGCGGTAGACTCCACCGCGGGCAGGTTGCTTGCAACGTACAAACTGAGGGGTGTGGCGGGCACCGTCCCGTTCACCACCTCAAATGGCGCCTTGCCGGTGGAGGCGGACGTGGCAGATTTGTACGCCAGTTCAGCGACCGGCAATCGCTGGTCCCACGCTGTCTCATCCGGATCACCCACTGTACGGAGGAGCTGCTCCAACGTCTGGTTCGTCCGCTCCGTTTGCCCGTCAGTTTGGGGATGAAAACTGGTCGACAGCTGCACCTTGCTGCCGTACCGTTCCATGAGTTCTCGCCAGAACTTGCTTGTGAAACGCGGGTCACGGTCGCTCACAATGGACCGCGGCACGCCATGAAGACGCACTACGTGCTCGAGGAACAGCCGAGCCGTGCCTTCCGCGCTCACCGTATCACGTGTCGCAATGAAGTGCGACATCTTGCTGAAGCGATCCACCACCACCAATACCGCATTGTGGCCTGCCGCTGTCGTGGGCAAACCCGTGATGAAATCCATGGAGATGTCCTGCCACGGCTGCTCGGGGATGGGCAAGGGTTGGAGGAGACCCGGTGTCTTTGTCCTCCTCGCCTTGTGGCGTTGGCACACGTCGCAACTCCGGCAGAATTCAGCCACCTCCGACGACATGGTTGGCCACCAAAAGAAGCGAGCCACCGTCTTCAATGTTTTGTCGACGGAGAAGTGACCACTCGGGCCACTGTCATGGCATTCCTCCAAAATCAGCTGCCGAAGCACGGGCACCGCGGGAACCACCACCTGTTGCGTGCCGCGCCGTCGCCAATACGGCGCCTCGAAGAAAAATCTCCGAGCGTCGTACTCCCCATGCGCCTCGTATCCCTCCGTGAAGAGCTTCACAAGGAAGGTATCCTCGTGGATGGTGAGAGACGCGACCCGCATCATCAGATCCGGTCGCCGTGAGAGTGCGTCGGCTGGGTTGATGCGACCCGGCCGGTACACGATCTCGTAGTCGAAGTGCGACTCGAGGTACTCCACCCAATGCGCTTGCCGCCGACTCAGGTTCGGCTGCGTCTTGAAGTACTTCAACGCGTGGTGGTCGGTGTAGACCGTGCACTTCCGCGCCTCGAGGTAGCACTGCCAGTTCTTGAAGGCTGCGACCACGGCGGGCATCTCCTTGTCATGGGTGGCGTAGCTCAGCTCTGTCCCACGCAACTTGCGCGAGTAGTATGCGACCGGCTGCGACCCGTTGCCAAAGTCCTGCAAAAGGATTCCACCAATGGCCAGGTCCGATGCATCCATCGCCATTTCAAACTCACGGCCGCTGTCGGCCAAGTGCAAGGCCGGCGCGGAGGTCAGAGCCCGTTTGAGATTCTCAAAGGCTTCTTGTTCGCTAACTCCCCAACTCCACTCGCGATCCTTGCGAGTGAGATTGGAGAGTGGCGCTGACACTCCCGCGTAGCCAAGGATGAACCTGCGGTAGTAGTTGCAAAAACCAAGGAACACTTACACATCATGCACACTACGCAACTTCGGCCACTCTTGCACGGCCGACACTTTGCGCGGGTCCATGGCAATCTGTCCATTGCTAATTATGTGTCCAAGGAATTCAACTTTCCTCACCGCAAACTCACACTTGGAGAGTTTTGCAAAAAAAAATCTCCTTTCTCAAAATCTCGAGGACCTTCTTCACATGCTCCTCATGCTCCGCCGCCGTCCTGCTATACACCAAGATGTCGTCGAGGTACACCACCACGAATTCATCAAAGTACGGCCTGAAGATGTTGTTCATTGCCGCCATGAAGGTGGCTGGCGCATTGGTCAACCTGAAAGGCATCACGAGGAACTCGTAGTGACCATAGCGGGTACGGAAGGCCGTCTTTTCCACATCATCTACTGTGATGCGGATCTGGTGGTAGCCGGAACGGAGGTCGATCTTTGTGAAGAAGCGAGCCGCATGGAGCTGGTCGAATAGCTCCTCAGCTTGTGGAAGCGGGTACCGGTTCTTGATGGTCAACTCGTTCAACGCCCGGTAGTCCACGCACATGCGCATCTCCCCTGTCTTTTTCTGCACAAACAAGACCGGTGCAGCGTAAGGAGACGAGGAGGGGCGGATGAAGCCCTGTTCCGTCATCTCGGTCAGCTGCTTCTTGAGCTCTTGCAGCTGCGCGTCGCTCATGCGGTACGTTGCACGAACAGGTGGGCGCGCTCCAGGTTTGAGGTCGATGCAATGGTCCACGTCCCGCTTTGGTGGCAGACCCGCCGGGAGGGTGTCGGGGAACACGTCTTCAAACTCCGTACACACCTTCTGAAGCCCTTCGGGTACCGCGGCAAACTTGCCTTGGACCCCCGGCTGCTTACGAGTCACCCCATGCGCCACAACAGGCGCCACGTCCTCTTGTTCGTCGAAATCGTCCTCCACGTCTCGCACAAATGCCAGAAAAATCTGCTCCCTTTTTCGAATCGCGCGCTTGAGCTGCACCAAACTCAGCATCATAGGCGCCGATTCTTCCTTGCGAGGCACCGACTGCTGCGGCACTTCCTCCTCGCAAGTCTCCTCCTCCGCGGCCTCTTCCTCGGACCACGTAGGCAGGGGATACTCCTTGTCTCCGAGCTTGATTGAGACGGTGCGCGCCTCCCAATTGACGATGGGGTTGTACTTGTGGAGGAAGTCACGACCGAGGATCACATCGTAATCCTTCATCGGGCACACCCGGTATACAGTCGTTATGCGAAGCTTCCCCACGCGAATGGAGAGGGGACGGGCCAGGTACCCCACTTCAATCGTGCCGTCCACTTGGTTAGCGGGCCGCTTCTTGCTCGTGAGCGCAAGACCCCACTTCCGAGCACACTCCATGCTCACAAAACTGTGGCTCGCGCCACAATCCAGCAGGCTCCCCACCTTCTCCCTGACGCCTTTCACTCACGCCTCCAAGAGAATTGCGGGCTGCTCCTCCTCATACCCCGTGTTCCATGCCTTGACCTGGGAAACCCCCTTAATTGCCGCAAGGCGTTCGGGTGGGCGGTCAACTGGCGGTTTGGGCTGAGAGGAGCCAGCAGTAACGCCATCTACTCCCCGCTCTCCTCGTTTCCCGACTCCTTTGTTGCTTTATCCGCTTCCTTCGTGGCTTGCTTCCCCTTCCCTTGCCGCTTACCCTTGCCGTCGCCCTTCTTTGGACTCCGACACTCACGCGCAATGTGGCCAAGCTTGCCACAGTTGTAGCACTTGCACTGTTGTAATGCTCCGATCTCCATGGGCGTGACGTCGCTCTCGGCCCGCTTGCCATAACCACCACCAAAAGAGTTGTGGCTGTTGGCATGAGCCTGTTGCACGCGCGAATCGTACCGTTCGGCTGCTGCGATCATTGCCGACAGATCGTCGTTGAGGTTGTGCATCACCGTCACAGCGCGGGCGTCGTTCTTGAGGCCGTTGCTGTAGTGGAAGCACAATTCATGGGAGTCAAAGCCACAGTTGGCGACGATCTCACGAAACCTGCGGGTGTATTCGGCGATGCCGCCAGTTTGGCAAAGCTGACGCAGCTTGGCACGCGCGTTGTTCCTCCCGTCACCCACGGTGAAGCGCTTGATGAACGCCTCCGTGAACTCCTTCCACGAGGTTGGCCATTTCAGGGTAGGGTCGCCACTGCTGCACGTTGGAGCCGATGGGGTTGAGATTCTGGTCGCGGCCACAATGCCGGCGACCATTGCTGCTCCACTGCCGTGTGGATTGGACCGCATCACATCGGCCCACCAATCTAACGATGCCCCTCTCAACAGGTTCATGGCATAGTCGCGGCGCGCCTCGTACCTTGAGGCATCCATGCCGATGGCGGTGAAGTACAATTCCAGTCCGAGTATCCAAGCGTGCGGAGCTGGCCCATCCTTCTTCGATGGGTCGAAAGGCTCCGGCTTGGGCGGGCTCGGGACGCCCACCGCAGGTACGTTTGCGGTGGCAACTTCCACTGGTGTTGTCACTGGACGCTTCGCGAGCTCTTGATTGAGATACTCGTTCTGCTTCTCCAACAGGTCCATCTTGGCCTGCATGTCGGCGAGCAACTTCTGCAACGCTGCGGCTGCTGTTACTTTGCCTTGCGCGTCAAACGCCGTGGCCAACGAGGACGAGCCGGCTGAAGTCATCTTCACGTCCGGTACAACTTCTTCCTCAACGGGTCCTCCGGTTACCGCCTTGTCACAGGAGTGCGTGATTGGCCTTGGGCATGGATCCGCCAAAGAGAAGAGATGCGTGCTGGTCTACGCTGACCAGGAGAGGTTGCCACGTAGATGATTGTGCCCCTGAGCCAAGGGTGGCTCTGATACCAAGTGTGAACCGGGCTCGGTGTGCTAGCCTCAACCGGATGGTGGAGACACCAACCGGTGGCAACGGCGACCAAGGGGAGGCCGGTGCACACCAACCCGGCATTGCGGAAGCGTAGGATTGTCTTGGGGGAGCACGGGAACACGTGTAGCACAGTGGGAGTAAACTGTACTTGTTCTTCAAGTGTCAACATACAAGACTATATGTACATGATGACACATCCTAGGCGATCCGAGGTCGCCGAGCCGTGCGCGGCTCCGTACGGGCCTGGGATGAGCGTTATTGCCTCAGCATCACGTAGTTCATCTTCCCAGCTTTCCAACGTACCAAGAATTGCATCATTCCGTGGAGGAACGGCCGAGATATGGCCGTTCCCGTGAACCACGGCAATCTGCCGCTGGCAGCACCACTAGCGGCGGTGACGGCCGCCTGAAGCGCCCTTTCTGGTAATAACACATCGGGGCGCCATTCCGAAGCGCCCTTGGCCCTCAATGATCCTTGACTCATTGACTATCCGGGCCCGAAGGTGCGCTTTGGCTTTGTTGGGTCTTCCGAGGGTCGAGCCTCAGTCTTTGGGGATGATTTCCCGTCACCTTGTTCCCCTCGGCCGGTCCAACCTTTGGCCGGGCGTATCTTCCTGAATTCTTGATGGATCGACCCCGTTCTTGGGTCGATCTCGCATGGTTTTTCCTGTAGATTCCAAATCCACAGTCATCTTGTACATTCAAGGAAGCCACAAGCCGTTATCAGTGCCGTTGGCACTGCCCGGCTTAAAGTGGAGGTGATCTCTTGGTTCCAACACCATGGTGAGTGCTTTAGGCCATAGAGNAGCGCCCTTGGCCCTCAATGATCCTTGACTCATTGACTATCCGGGCCCCAAGGTGCGCTTCGGCTTTGTTGGGTCTTCCGAGGGTCGAGCCTCAGTCTTTGGGGATGATTTCCCGTCACCTTGTTCCCCTCGGCCGGTCCAACCTTTGGCCGGGCGTATCTTCCTGAATTCTTGATGGATCGACCCCGTTCTTGGGTCGATCTCGCATGGTTTTTCCTGTAGATTCCAAATCCACAGTCATCTTGTACATTCAAGGAAGCCACAAGCCGTAATCAGTGCCGTTGGCACTGCCCGGCTTACAGTGGAGGTGATCTCTTGGTTCCAACACCATGGTGAGTGCTTTAGGCCATAGAGGGCCTTTCGCAGACTCCAAACTCGATCGGTTTCGTCAGAGAACCCTGGAGGCTGCACCATGTAAATCTCCTCATCGAACTGACGGTACAAAAAGGCATTGTTTACATCTATCTGCTCGAGCTTCCAGTGTTGGTGTGCGACAAGGCTCAGGAGGGCTTGAGCTATGGTGTAGTGTCCGATGAGAGCAAAAGTCTTGTCAAAGTGAACGTTGGGGACTTGAAAAAACCCCTTTGCTGTGAGTCGGGCCTTATGCTTGTCGAGCTCGCCGTTAGGCTTGCACTTCCAACGAGAGACCCAGCGGGCATCGATCGCCTTGCGGCCTGGTGGGAGATCGACCAGCTCGTACACGGTATGGTCATCCAGGACTCTCAGCTTGTCCCGCATGGCAGCCTCCCACTACTGGGAGTCGGGCGCCGCCCGTGGCTGGCGAACAGTGGTTGGGTCAGGCGATGGCGGCGGGGTGGCAACCATTGCATTGCACTTGGTAATGCTTCCAAGGATGGCAGCTTCGAGCGCACGCTCGTGCTCGGATGTGAGTAGTGTGTACCCAAGGGCAAAACTAGGATGCACAACTCCTATGGCTAGGCCTAGGACGTCCATAGCAGTTGGCAATGCTAGGGACTGCCCAGACGAGGTCTGCGAAGGTTGGACGGAGGACGTTGCAGCGCTAGAGGAGCGAGAGGGAAGCGTGCGTAGGCGGCCGCCGCGAACAAAAGTTTCGATGGGTGCCGGGCGGGGAAGAGCACTGGGTGGACTAGGCATGACAGGAGTTAGCGGACTAGATGGGGACGCAGTGGAATGTGCGGGAGAGACGGACTCAAACGAGACAGATGAGGACACTAGAGGGGACGACAGAGCTCCAAGCGAGCTAGACGAAACTGACAAGGGGGTGTCAGAGGACGATGGAGTCGCAGCGCCGGCCGCTAGAAAATGCTCCGAGGGTGAAGGCTGCTGAGACGGGACAACAGCAAGGACGGCAGGGACAGATGGGATTGCAGGGCCGAGTTTCCCCCGCAACCAAGAGATCAGGAGCAGGGAGGTAGCAGATGAGTGACGATTGAGGTCACGAAGAAACATGGACGCAAAGAACAAGGCATCCCAGGACTCAAATGACGCGCTGACGCTCTGAGTCCCAGAAGCGCCAGGCCTTCGACTCGGATGAGACGCCCAAGAAGGGACAGAGACCTCCACGCGAGGAGAGTTTTCCGTCGCGGAGGTCCTCGGGGAGCCAAACAGACGCAATGCTACCCCAGACGCGAGCCAGACGGAGGTCAGCACGAGAGCCGTACCAGCGCTCAACGGGGGTTAACGGTGCCAGGAAGAGGACCGTGAGGGACGCGATTCCACACCCAGGTCATATAACTCATGGCCGCGAAGGCAAAGAGAGGGGAGAGCCCAGACTCAGACAGAAGGGTGCGGACGCCATCAGCCAGGGTCCGATTCCAGTGTTCAGAAACACCGTTTTGCTGGAGTTTGTAGGGAGCCAAGGTCTCTAGACACACCCCTTGGGACTCCAGGAATCGGGCAGTAGGTCCAAGGAACTCACCGCCACGATCCCTACAGAAGACGTGCAAGGAACATTGGCACGCATGCTCAACCTACACGAGCCAGGACGCGATGACCGAAGCAACATCACTCTTTTGATGAAGAGTGAAGATCCAACGGAAACGGGAAAAATTGCAAGTAAGCACAGAGCGTAACGCCCGATCCCCTAAGAAAGTCATGGGGAAGAGGCCCGATGACATCGGCATGAACAAGATGAAGAGGGTGAGCGGACTGGGATTGAAAAGAAGCAAAGGGAGAATGATGCATTTCACCTTGGGCACAGTCCAGGCAGTCATAGAGGCATGGCGCAGGAAAGGTGGCAGGGGACAAGCCAACACTAGGCTGAAGGCGGAGCATGGTAGTCATAAAATTAGTGGGTACATTGCAAAGACGACGATGCAAGAGCTGGATATCAACAGGAGAAAGGTAAGGCACGACATGAGAAAGAGACAAGCCAACAGTGGGTGCAGAGGGGGCATGAAGGGGGACACGATACAGCTTGTCACACTGAATCCCCCGTAAGACAATGCGACTAGAAGAGTGAAGACGGAAAGTGCCCACGTCCTGACTCGCTGAGAAATCCATGCCCTGATCGTCAAGGGACGTCACCGACAGCAGGCTGATTTCCAAAGAAGGCACAAATAGAACGTCAGGCAAAAACAGCACGCCACTGGGACCAACAAAATGAACAACACCAACGCCCTGGACGGTAAGGAGCTGGCCTGAACCATTGCGCACAAAACGAACAGAGCCAACAGGACTCAAGGAGACAAAGGCGGACCGAACAGAGGTCATGTGATAGGTGGCTCCAGAGTCGAGGACCCAGAAGCCACCAGAGACACGGACATGGGGAAGGACGCCACACGTGGCGACAGTGTTGACAGAGGGCGGGGATGAGGCACAGGCAGCAAGACAACGAGGGAGAATGACATACTACAATTGGTCGACTCACAGAACAGACATGGACGACAACCCAAGGACGTGACCGGGGAGGTCCCTACGGAGGACGGCGTCAGTCTGACAGGCAAGACCTCTGGCCAACGAAAACACACTCTCACCTCCCTGATCGCGAAGGTGAAGACGTTGGAGGAGAGACTGCTCCGGCTTGCGCTCGTCGTCGACGGAGGCTGTAGACGATGGAGCAGGCTCGCTCGAGGGAGGAGCAAACCACAGAGGAGGGACGTAGGCTGAGGAAGGTGGGCCCGCAAAGGCGAGCGCTCCATAGGGTGGCGGCTAGCCCAAAGGATAGAGGGCGGGCGGATGGACGCTGGCGACACCGGCGGTAGAGTAGGCTTGAGCTGGGGAGGAGCTGGTAGACGAAGTAGAGCTGAAGCTGGAGCTGACAGTGGAAGACAAAGAGGAGGACCCGTTGGTGCGTGCTAAATGAGCACGCATGGCTTGTGTGAGGCGGAAGTCGTCAGGGGGTGCAGGGTACTTGCGGGCAGAATGCTCAGAGGAGCCACAGTTACAGCACACCATCTCACCAGGAACACGAGGCGGCATAGCAGATTTGTCCTTCCCCTTGCCTTGTCCACGATCGCGTCCACATCCATGGCCTTGGGAGGCAAGGGCCCTGGCCGTAGAGGTAGAAGAGGAAGAAGAAGAGGAAGGAGATGAGGCCAATGCAGCAGTGAAGGAAGAAGAGGAGGTGGTAGTGGAGAGAGCGGCCACCCCTGCGACTGTAGTGCGATGAAGGCGCTTATTTTGGAGGCTCATCCACCAGGATGCAAGCCTTTGAGCCACAAAGTCCCAGAGGGCACCAACACCGGGAGGGGACTTGGGTGGAACGGGCTGGGAGGCAAGGCATTGTAGCTCGTCTGCTTTGAAATCATAGAGAAGGTCGGACAGCTCAGGGATCAACCTGTTGACCATGGTGTGCACAGCTGACAGCTGACCTGGCGCGGCCTCACCAAGCTCGTGAAGTAGCTTGAGTCCGCGTGCCCAATAGGCGTCGGCCGACTCCTCCGCACGCATTAAGAGCGTGTTGAACTGAATGATGAGAGCACTCTGAGCTGCTTGACCTGTGATTGTCGTGTGTCAACGAAGCATGGTGTATGCACCGATTGGGTCAGCCAGACAATGAAGGGTGGGGTCAGCATTGTAAGTGCCAACATTGTCAACGAGGGTCTCAGGGACAAGATCAATGAGGGCGCGCACAACAGGAGCAGACTCGTCAATAAGGGATGAAGGAAGGTGTGGCAATGAAGTAGTATTTCTACAGACGTTCTCCCTGAGCCCATGCACTAAACCGGGTCTCCTATGGAAAGAAGGCGAGTGTAGTAGAAAGGACAGGAGGTTTGTAGAAGAAGTCATGCTGGCGGGAAACTGCGGCAGGAGTGACAACAGATGCGGTGACAACGGGATTTGCCGCGGCAGGGTTAGCACCAAGTGCGGTGGAAGAGACACCGGCGCCGGTGCCAGTAGAGGAGCCAGCTGGCAGGACAGAGGCAGCAGCCCTTTGGCACATAAGTGGCCATTGCATGACTTTCTATGATTCTGTGATGCGGTAGATAATAGGTTTCGTACATTCTCACTGTTGTGCTTTGTGCCGTTCCCGTACAGTTTACTGTGACCACTCGGCCGTGTCCATACTCGTGCAGATCCGTGAGGCGGGCAGCCTTGGTGACACCGGCGCGACGACAGGCGGCGGACTACCAGCTTGGAGCTGGCCGACCACTGCACCAGAGCCCCAGATGCCACCGGGACTCTTTGTTGTGTCTTCTACATCTTGCAGGCGTCTTTCGGCAGACTGGCCATGAGGCATATTTGCATGTTTTGTATTGTATGCTCACTCTCTGTCAATGGATGCATGCATGTGACCAGTCGTAGTGTCCGTCTTTTGATTATGCA
>SZWC01002828.1:3751-17350 GCA_023375785.1 Penium margaritaceum | reverse complement strand
GAACGCTACAAGGCCCGCTTGGTCGTCAAGGGGTACTCTCAGATTGAGGGAGTTGATTACACTGACACCTTTGCCCCTGTCGGCCGCATGACCTCAGCTCGAGCTCTGTTCGGTGTAGTGGCTCGGCATGACTGGGAACTGTACCAGATGGATGTGAACAACGCGTTCCTCCATGGCTCTCTGGATGAGGAGATCTACGTGGCTCAGCCACCTGGATTTGAGGACGGTGACAAGGTTTGGCGCTTGCGCAAGTCCTTGTACGGCCTCAAACAGTCTCCACGGTGTTGGAACCGGGAGATCACTGGCACCTTGACTCGCGCAGGATACGTACAGAGCGAGGCAGACCGCTTGCTCTTCATCCTACCGACACCCGAGCGGTTCACCGCCATCCTGGTCTATGTTGATGACCTTCTGATTGCGTCTCCGTCCCTGGAGGCCGTGAAGGAGGCCAAGGCTGTCCTGCAGACTGCCTACAGGATGAAGGACCTCGGTCCTGCATCGATGTTTCTTGGTATGGAGTAAGAAAGTGCGCAGAAGCTTCCTAGTAACACGGCCGCTGACCGGGCGTCACTGCCTAGTCAGACGGTGACGACAGTCACAGGTCGTACACACAACGGCAAGGGTTTGGCTAGGAGACACAAGGCACAGTGTCAGAATGCTTCAATATAGCATATGCAGAGAGAGATGACAACTGACAGGTCCAGGGCATAAACACCTGCCGCGGCGCATGGCGGGTGTCGCTCGCGGCAGTCCAAGAGCTGTCCTAAAACCGGCCCAAAAACACTGTTTTGGCGGTAACTCTCCGCACACACGTCAGAATCCTACGCCGTCTAAACCTAGACGTGCAGAATCAAAAGACGCACGCAACGACTGGTCACATGCATGCATCCATTGACTGACAGCGAGTATACAATGCAAAAACATGCAAATGGGCCTCATGCCCAGTCCGCCGAATGGCGCCTGCAAGACGTAGAAGGCACAGCAAGGAGTCCCAGTGACATCGAGGGCTCTGGAACAGTGGTCGGTCAGCTCCAAACGGGTAGTCCGCCGCATGTCATCGCGCCGGTGTCACCAGGGCCGCATGCCTCAGGGATCTGCACGAGTATGGACACGGCCAAGTGGTCACAGTTAACTGTACAGGAACGACACAAAGCACAACACTCCCCCATGACCCGATGGTACGCATGTCCATACGCGTGCAGTACTAGTACAACCACATAGTGAGTGACACAGACAGATGAGACGACAACGTACATCTCACACTCAACCACTGTCACGCACGGGGCGAAGCCCAACAGAACGAATGGCCACGAGGAACTTTCCGCGGGCAAGTGCCTTCGTCAAGAAATCAGCTCGCTGCGTGTCAGTGCCAACCCACATGATGGAGATCACGCGTCGCTCCACCAGATCACGAACGAAGTGATGCTCAACCGCAATGTGCTTTGTGCGAGCATGAAAAACACCAGAGTTCTCCGCGATGGCGAGAGCACTCTGGTTGTCGCAGCGCAGCACAATGGCGGGTACTGACTGCCCAAGCTCAAGAAACAAGCGCTGCAGCCAAACTGCCTCTGCAGCCCTTGCCCCCAAAGCCACATACTCTGCCTCCGACGAGCTACGTGCGATGCAGTCCTGCTTCCCGCTTCGCCAAGACAAAGCGGTACCACCGAGCAGAAACACGTAGCCAGTGCGACTGCGCCCGTCAGGACTCTCAGCCCAGTCGTTGTCAGTGTAGGTGTCAAGGACCACCGAACACTGCCGACGAAAGCAGAGTCCGAGATATGGCGTGGAGACCACGTATCGTACCACTTGCACAGCCGCGTGAAGGGCTCTTGCACGTGGAGCCTGCGAGAACTGAGCGAGGAGGTTGACGGCGAACCCGATGTCGGGACGCGTGGTAGTGGCCAGGTACATCAGAGATTCGATGAGACGGAGGTACAAGGTCACGTCCACTGTCTCCCCCAGCTGTGTAGGGTCATCCACCTTCAGGGCATCCTGCCCATCAGGTGTGAGTGGTGTGGAAGCAGTGGGCACTGCACCAAGGAGATCGCTAAAGCGCTCCCCAACGACTCGTGCGTATCGGGCCTCATGCAGCAATAGTGTGCGATGTCTGCGATCTCGCACAATTTCCATACCAAGAAACAGCGATGCAGGACCGAGGTCCTTCATCCTGTAGGCGGTCTACAGGACAGCCTTGGCCTCCTTCACGGCCTCCAGCGATGGAGACGCCATCAAAAGGTCATTAACATAGACCAGGATGGCGGTAAACCGCTCGGGTGTCGGTAGGATGAAGAGTGAGGGGTCTGCCTCGCTCTGTACGTATCCTGCGCGAGTCAAGGTGCCAGTGATCTCCCGGTTCCAACACCGTGGAGACTGCTTGAGGCCGTACAAGGACTTGCGCAAGCGCCAGACCTTGTCACCGTCCTCAAAGCCAGGTGGCTGAGCCACGTAGATCTCTTCATCCAAAGAGCCATGGAGGAACGCGTTGTTCACATCCATCTGGTGTACTTCCCAGTCATGCTGAGCTACTACACCGAACAGAGCTCGTGTTGAGGTCATGCGGCCGACAGGGGCAAAGGTGTCATTGTAATCAACTCCCTCAATCTGAGAGAACCCCTTGACGACCAAGCGGGCCTTGTAGCGTTCTAGTGAGCCATCCGGCTTCACCTTCTTGCGAAAGACCCACTTGACCTGAATCGCCTTCCTCTCATGGGGAAGGTCGACCAGCTCGTAGACTCTGTGCTCTCAGATAGCACGAAGCTCATCCTCACAAGCGGCTCGCTAGGCATCAGTATCTTGCGATGAGAAAGCCTCCTTCAATGTGCCCGGGTCCAGCGCCATAAAGGGGGAACTTTGCGTGGCAAGTGTACACGCCTCAGTGTCTGGCCTGACGGCCACGAGATCAGCTGCTGCGTCACACGCGATATGGAACTCGTGAGTGACCAGGTCGTGCCCTATGGGACATGCTGGGTGTACCTCTGAAAGCTAAGTGCGGACACTCAGGCCTAAGGCCTTTGTGCCTGGATCGCCGCTCGTGATGCTGCGAGAGGAACGTCTGGATCCGGAACCCGACGCTCGCTGAGCTCCAGAATCCAATGCTCGAAGGCGACCACCGGGCTCACGGGAGTTGCCGGAGGTCGAGGGGCGCACCTCAGGCTCAGGAACAGGTACGACCACAGGGACAGGTACCAGCACAGCTGGTGAGGGCTGAGACAAGGCAGTCGGAGATGCCGTGCGCGGAGATGCGTGTGTGGGGAACACTGAGTTGGGAATGACAGCGGGCAAGGCTGGCGCGGACACTTAGACTGGAGTGTCAGCCGACGTAGAGACAGGAGTGGGCTGGGCTGGGTCAGACGCTGGAGCAGGGGTGCTACTGGACACAGAGGGTGATGCAGGAGGAGGCGTGGGAGCAGTGGTACCTGTGGGGTGCGAAGCAGGCTGTAGAGGTGGGATCTCTGGACCAACGGCAATGATAGCCGGATCATCAAGTGCTGGAGATCGAGAGGGGACTCGAGTGGACACATCAGCCTGGCGAGGAATGGTCGCTGGCGAAGAGGTCTCCCCCATCCGCCGAGGACCCTCACAGGTAGGGACATGAGATGTAGAGAGCGTTGTGATCGAAGTCAGATCACGGTATGTGAGTGACTAAAAAAACAGCGCGTCACGGGACTCAATGACACGACGGCGAGTGGGGTCCCAAAAGCTCCAGGCCTTCGACCGCGGGGAGATGTCGATGAAGGCACACAAGCGACCTCGAGGGGAGACCTTGGACCCCTGCTGGTCCTCGGTGTACCATATGGAGGCCAGGGATCCCCAGACGCGTGCGAGACGAAGACCGGCACGGTGGCCAAACCAGAGCTCGTACGGTGTAACATGATCCGGAAGCGGACCATGTGAGAGGCGGTTCCAGACCCAAGTCATGTAGGCGAAGCCCTCGAATGCGAAGGACTCCGGGAGACCGCCCTCAGACCACATGGCGCGGACCGCATCCTCCATGGTGCGGTTCCAGCGCTCAGGTACACCGTTCTGCTGTGGGGTAGCAGGAGCGGAGACCTGGTGAAAAATGCCGTGCTCAGCAAAGAAGGAGTCCATCTCGTCGAGGAACTCGCCGTCGCGATCTGAGCGAAAGGTATGTAGCGTGTGGCGAGACTGACGCTCAGCCATCACGAGCCAGAGCCAAACCGCAAGGGCGGCGTCGCTCTTCTGACGCTGACTGTAGACCCACCGCATCCGGGTGAAGTCATCAGTCAGCGTCAGAACATACCGGCCCCTCTCGGACAGCGACTCGACCGGGAGAGGACCAAGCAGGTCCGAGTGGACCAACTCGAGGGGCCTCAGTGCTCGGGAACGCGAATCAGGGTAAGTGCACCAGTGCATTTTGCCCTGAGAGCAGAAAAGACAGTCGGTCTTGGGTGGCTTCTCGAAAGAAGCCACGTCAAGACCAAGAGCGGGCTGTGTCCGGATGAGCTTCGAGACAGTGTCGGAGCCCACATGACACAGACGTCGGTGAAGCAACCGCTGGTGTTCCGGGGATAGAACACAAGTGACAAAAACGCGACCAGAGGAGGTGGGAGAGCAAGGGGAGGAGGGCCGAGCAATGCGGTACAAATCATCTACGACTGAGGCACGGAAGACAATGCTACGGGTGTTAAGAGCAGTCACAATCGCTGAGTCAGCGGTATGCTCAACGGAGAGACCCATCAGAGTGTAGGCACGCACAGACAGCAAACTGAGCTCAAGATCAGGCAGAAACAGCAAGTCAGAGAGATACAGGGGGCCAGACGGACCATCAAAGTATACAACCCCAACTCCGTGGACCGGCAAGGGCTGACAAGAGCCTGTACGAACAGAACGGACAGTCATGACAGGACAAAGTACCACAAAGTCACTACGACGACACGTCATGTGGTGGGTGGCTCCGGAATCAATGAGCCAAGTGCCACCGGAGTCACGACTGGTGGATGTCACTGTAGAACGAGCAATAGAACACTCGGCATTAGAGGGACGTTGAGCCGTCAGTGGGAAGGAACGACGTACATCACGAAGGTGAGACTCATGAATCCAGTCAGTGTAGTCAGGCCCATCATCATCACATGCGGACTGTGCTCCCCCACACGTGTCATCACGAGTCACGAGGACGGACGAACAAGCAGTCTGTGACCCACTCGACGATGGCAACACACTCGCACCTCCCTGAAAGCGACGCGCCAGAAGATGACGAAGCTCGGCGATGGTGCGGTCACATGGGTCTGGATCACTGCTGCTCGCCGGTGAGGATGTAGGAAAAGCTGCAGTCGTAGTCGCCACGCGTCCAGAGGAGTGTGTGGTCAACGTGCCAGACGCGGTGCGAGCGGCATGGGCAGCCTGAAGTCCGCGAGTGATGCGCTCCCAGTCGAGCGGCTGCTGGCACTCGGTGTAGCGATGGGCACCTCCACAGTTGCAGCAGTGCACGGAACGGCCACTGCTACCACTGGATGACGACTGCTGCTGACCCGATCCGCGCTTCCTATTCTTCTTCTTCCCCTGGGCAGCTGCTGCAACGCCCTGCGTCTGCGTGGGTGTAGACGGGGTCGAGGAGGAGGAGGAAGATGAGGTCGTGATGGAGGAAGGTGAGGGTAACTGCAGGAGGGAAGATGGTGGTGAGGCGAGGACTGCTGCAGCGAGAGAAGTCTCCTGATGTGCTACTGCTGCCTCGCGGGCCGATGTCACCTGGAGGAAAAGCTGATGGGCCCACGGGAGCAGCTGCAGGGTGGCTGAGAAAGGCTCGAGAGCAGCGTCGCTGTACCGTGTGAATATGTCGGTGTACTCCAGGCGAACTCCGAGCATGATCGTCCGAAGCGCCCACAGTTGTGTGCCCCCTGAGGTCCCCAGGCGCGTGTAGATACGCATGGCGCGTCGCCTGTAATCTGCTGCAGGCTCCGCTGGTCCCTGACGGAGAGAGGGAAAAACAGGAATGTGTGACGCACGCGTGGCGTGCGTTTCTGCAGCCAGTAGGGACAACGCCAGATCCCAGCCTCCACGTGGATCAACTCCGGTGCCTGTGCCAGCCTCGCCGAGGAAGGGACGGAAGTCAACGACAGTCTCGCGTGGCATGGCGTAGAGAAGCCCTCGCATGGCCCGGGCTGCTGTCAGCACCTGTGCTGGATCTGTAGACTGGTATGGGCTGTGGTAGTAAGGCCAAACTCCCTCAGAAGTGGCCAACACCTGAAACAAGTTCTCACAGCAGTCAAATCCATCCTCGTTGATGTACCGTGGAGGTGATGCCTCAAAGTCCTTTGGCTGCCGCTCCGTTGGGAGAGCAGCCGCAGGCTGAGGAGGGCGAGTGACGGGAAAAACTCCTGGAAGGGGGTGATCACTGGGGAAGTCAGGTGACGGTCGTATCGGGGACACGGGTGGAGGTCGGATACCCGTCTGCAGCTGACGGAGGCGCTCCTGTAGAAGACGAATCTCCCGCTCCTGGGAGTCATCCTCAAAGCCTGGCATGAATGGCTCGTCATCAAGAAGGTCCTCAGGTGGTGGGGAGACCACACCAGGAGGTGAAGCAGGCGGGGCACCTGTCACGGGCACCTGAGCTGAGTGCTGAGTGGAGGCCGCAACGCCGGCAGCTCCCTCAGAAGTCCGCGGAGGAGCCGTGGACTGAGCGCGCAGGAGCTCAATCAGCGTGCGGATCGCGTCAGTCTGCTCTCGCTGTAGACGACGCATCTCCTCCTGCTGGCTGCGCAGGTCCTCAATGGCCTGCGAGCGAGGGCTCAATACCCCTGAAGAAGAGGAGGAGGGATCACGTGGTCCCTTGTCCTTGTTGTCGGGCGAACTCATGTCGCCGCTCACTATGGGACGACAGGTCAAGTTTGCCGGATTTCAAAACCGTCTGCGTTTCTCAGGGAGTTGAAACGCTGGCACCTTTTGACTTTTCGGTTGAAAATGTGGCTAAGTGTAATGCTGACGTCAGCATGTGGTTGCTGACATCAGCACCACCTGATGACGTCTGCAACGAACAATGCTGATGTCAGCTCGTCCCAGCCCTTTTTTTTTGTTTTTCTTGTCACGGTTCTGCCGTTTCGCGGTGGTGCGCGGCAGCTCCGCGGAAGCTACGCAGCAGCTTCCGCCCAGCTGCTGCTGCATCTGCGCTGTCAGCTGCAGCAGCAGATGCATAGCTGCGTGTGCAGCGGTGGCAGTGGCGGCTGCGCTGCTGCTGCTGCTGCTGCGCGCGGCGGCTGCTGCTGGGCGCGGCGCTGCTGCTGCGCGCTGCAGCTGCTGCTGGCTGCCGCCGCCGCGCGCTACTGCTGCTGCCACTGCTGCGCTGCTGTTGCTGCCGCGACTGCCGCTGCTGCTGCTGTGCCGCTGCTGCTGCTGCGCTCCTGCTGCCGACACCGCTGCTGCGCTGCTGCTGCCGCCGCTGCTGCCACGCTGCTGTGGCGGCCGCTGCTGCTGCGCTGCTGCTGTGCGGCTGCCGCCGCCGCCTCTGCTGCTTCGGCTGTGGGGGGGTAGTGGCGGCGCCACGCACCGCAGCCGCCACACACCTCTGCGTAGCTGTACGCGCTGTTGCTGCTGCCTCAGCAGCTGCGATCTCACGTAGTGGGTGGAGTGCGCGGACGGCGAACGGCCGTCTTCAGCAGGTCCTAGAAGATCTGCTGCAGCGGTGACTCTCACTGCTGCTGCTCTACTGCGTCTCTGCTGCGCAGCTCAGTGAGATCTGTCACACTGCCCTGATACCATAAGAAAGTGCGTAGAAGCTTCCTAGCAACACGGTCGCTGACCGGGCGTCAGTGCCTAGTCAGACGGTGACGACAATCACAGGTTGTACACACAACGGCAAGGGTTTGGCTAGGAAACACAAGTCAAAGTGTCAGAATGCTTCAATATAGCATATGCAGAGAGAGATGACAACTGACAGGTCCAGGGCATAAATACCTGCCGCTGCGCACGGCGGGTGTCGCTCGCGGCAGTCCAAGAGCTGTCCTAAAACCGGCCCAAAAACACTGTTTTGGCCGTAACTCTGCGCACACATGTCAGAATCCTACGCCGTCTGAACCTAGACGTGCAGAATCAAAAGACGCACGCAACGAGTGGTCACATGCATGCATCCATCGACTGACAGCGAGTATACAATGCAAAAACATGCAAATGGGCCTCATACCCAGTCCGCCGAATGGCGCCTGCAAGACGTAGAAGGCACTGCAAGGAGTCCCAGTGACATCTGGGGCTCTGGAACAGTGGTCGGTCAGCTCCAGACGGGTAGTCCGCCGCCTGTCGTCGTGCCGGTGTCACCAGGGCCGCCTGCCTCAGGGATCTGCACGAGTATGGACACGGCCGAGTGGTCACGGTCAACTGTACAGGAACGGCACAAAACACAACATGGAGATCGTGCGAGATCGCAGACATCGGACACTGTTGCTACATCAGGCCCGATACGCACGAGTCCTGGGGGAGCGCTTCAGCGATCTCCTTGGTGCAGTGCCATCCGCTTCCACACATATTACATTCGATGGACAGGATGCCCTGAAGGTGGATGATCCTACACAGCTGGGGGAGACAGTGGACGTGACCTTGTACCTCCGTCTCATCGGATCTCTGATGTACCTGGCCACCACCACGCGTCCCGACATCACGTTCGCCGTCAACCTCCTCGCTTAGTTCTCGCAGGCTCCACGTGCGAGAGCCCTTCACGCGGCTGTGCGAGTGGTACGGTACGTGGTCTCTACGCCGTACCTCGGACTCTGCTTTCGTCGGCAGTGTTCGGTGGTCCTTGACGGCTACACTGACAGTGACTGGGCTTGGAGCCCTCATGGTCGGAGTCGTACTGGCTACGTGTTTCTGCTCGGTGGTACCGCTTTGTCTTGGTGAAGCGGGAAGCAGGGCTGCATTGCACGTAGATTGTCAGAGGCAGAGTATGTTGCTTTGGGCGCAGGGCCTGCTGAGGTAATATGGCTGCAGCGCTTGTTTCTTGAGCTTGGGCAGTCAGTACCCGCCATTGTAATGCGTTGCGACAACCAGAGTACTCTCGCCATTGCGGAGAACTTTGGTGTTTTTCATGCTCGCACAAAGCACATTGCGGTTGAGCATCACTTCGTTCATGATTTGGTAGTGCGACGCGTGATCTCCATCATGTGGGTTGGTACTGACACGCAACGTGCTGACTTCTTGAGGAAGGCACTTGCTCGCGGAAAGTTCCTGGTGGCCACTCGTTTTGTTGGGCTTCACCCCGTGCGTGAGAGTGGTTGAGTGTGGGATATTCGTCTGCGTCTCATTTGTTCGTGTCACTCACTATTGTGTTCGTACCAGTGTTGCACGCGTATGGACATGCGTACCATCGGGTCATGGGGGAGTGTTGTGCTTTGTGCCGTTCCTGTACAGTTTACTGTGACCACTCGGCTGTGTCCATACTCGTGCAGATCCTTGAGGCGGGCAGCCCTGGTGACACCGGCGCGACGACAGGCAGCGGACTACCAGCTTGGAGCCGGCCGACCACTGCACCAGAGCCCCAGATGCCACCGGGACTTTCTGTTGTGTCTTCTACATCTTGCAGGCGTCTTTCAGCAGACTGGCAATGAGGCCTATTTGCATGTTTTTGCATTTTACGCTCACTGTCTCTCGATGGATGCATGCATGTGACCAGTCGTAGCGTCCGTCTTTTGATTCTGCACGTCTAGGTTCAGACGGCGTAGCATTTTGGCATGTGTGCGCAGAGTTACGGCCAAAACAATGGTTTTGGGCCGGTTTTAGGACAGCTCTTGGACTGTCGCGTGCGACACCCGCCGTGCGCCGCGGCGAGTATTTATGCATTGGATCTATCATTTGTCATTTCTCTCTACATATGCTATATTGAAGCATTTTGACACTGTGCCTTGTGTCTCCTAGCCAAACCCTTGCCGTTGTGTGTGCGATCTGTGACTGTCGTCACCGTCTGATCAGGCATTGACGCCCGGTCAGCGACACAACCCCCGGGTGGCGGCACTCACCCACCCGAGCGTGATGCTTGGTGTGGGTACGTGCTCACCAGTGCTTAGCTCTCTCGCTCCCCTCACTTTGACTGTCTTGGTTTTGAGCACAAGTTCTACGGCAAGTGTTGACCACATCCATGGCATGTGTCACGTTCAATTGCTCTCACCAACCCCGTCTC
This sequence comes from Penium margaritaceum, assembly GCA_023375785.1. Lineage (NCBI taxonomy): Eukaryota > Viridiplantae > Streptophyta > Zygnematophyceae > Desmidiales > Peniaceae > Penium > Penium margaritaceum. The sequence goes on along the minus strand of SZWC01002828.1, from coordinate 7,233 downwards.
ACACAGCATATCTAGGAAACTACCTAGTGACTACACAAATATCTTCATGGCCCACTTCCTGGGTCAATGTTGCACAATTTCCCGCACGTGTGGTGCTCACTCTCCGCCTGTTGCATTACGCACATACATTGAAATTAAATGCTCTCCAGCGCATCTGCCTCCCTCACGACACAGTGAGCGAACTCCGTTCACACAGATTTCACTTTCAACTGCAAGCAGTGACAATGGCTTTCAGAAGGTTTGTGGCAGCCACAACGCTGCACCTCCGAGGACTGGCGGTGGAGACAATACCATTGCCCTGCCATCACAACCCTTGAATGTTTTGCCCAGAAGCTGACCATACTCTGACATGCATGGGTAGAGCTTCTGAGAGGATCGTTCCTCTTGCTATCGTGCACACTACTATGTGGTCGGTGGTATCCGCACCCTAACAGCCGTCATTAACTGTCACTCCATCTCCAACAAGGCACTTTCCACTCTTGTGTTGTGCATGATTTGCCGCATGGGATGCGTTGTGTCCCTGTGCTTAGGTAGGGAAGATGTGACTGAGAATTGTAGGTGGGGAGATGGAGATGGGGGGATAGAGAGGCACTATATTTAGGAGGGAAGGGAAGATTTAGGGGGAGGGAGGTAGGGAGGGAAAGAGGGAGGGGGGGAGGGAGGGAGGGGAGGGAGGGAGAGAGGGAGGGGAGGCAGGAAGGGAANAACAGCCGTCATTAACTGTCACTCCATCTCCAACAAGGCACTTTCCACTCTTGTGTTGTGCATGATTTGCCGCATGGGATGCGTGGTGTCCCTGTGCTTAGTGAGGGAAGATGTGACTGAGAATTGTAGGTAGGGAGATGGAGATGGGGGGATAGAGAGGCACTATATGTAGGAGGGAAGGGAAGATTCAGGGGGAGGGAGGTAGGGAGGGAAAGAGGGAGGGAGGGAGGGAGGGAAGGGAGGGAGGGAGAGAGGGAGGGGAGGCAGGAAGGGAATAAGTGAGGGAGGGAGGCAGGGAGTGGCCGAGGGAGGGGGAAATGGGGGGAAGGAGGGGGGGTGGGAGGGATGGAGGGAGGGAGGGAGGCAAGCACTGAGGGAGGGAAAGAGGAAAGGCGAGGAGGGAGTGGAGGAAGGGAGGGAGGTGAGTGACTGAGCAAGGAGGTGTAGAGTGAGGGGGAGTGAGGGAGGGACAGCGAGAGGTTTGTTGAAAATCTGTGGTTGCATGAAGGGGCAATAAAAGCACGGGAAGTGCTCTAGCTGCCAACTCTTCGAGTGTCGGTTGTGCGAGAAAAAACAAAAAGGTTTCTCTACCAAACATAGGGAAACGGTGAGGCAGTGTGGTTGGCGGTTACACCCGTGTTGGCTGCCGAAGTTCCTTCTCTCCTCTCATTCTTCCGTAGGGCAGGTGGTGCCGGAGGGGTAGCGCAGCACGTTTGAAATTTGGTGCACAAGAACGTATTTGGTGGAGTAGACATTTTGTTGGGTGACGTTGGCTGAGTAGACGGTGGCACCACGGCCGTCGAGGACGACCACCTTGAGGGGGGTGTTGCGGCCACGCCAGGAGGTGTAGACCGGGACCGGGGTCAGAGTGTTGGACTGCACAGTACGGAGGAGAAGTAAGGAAGTATAGGGGTTGCGGGTGTGGGGACGATGAGGTTGAAGCAAGAACAAGACCAATCGAGCATGACTCAAGTCTCTCGTAGTTGTGCATATGTGGGATTGGCTGCAGGAAGAGAACATTTGCAAAGAAGTGACGTTCTGGACGTGATGCAGACGTGTGTGATGTTGTGGCAGCAACAGATGGCGCAGTCAGGGACTAAGATTGGAGCGACTGCGTTCTGTTCCGATTGGAGAGGGTGGGGAAGGTTTGCATCAGGGCAGGGTGGGAGAAAGGAAAACAGAGCTTGCGAGTGGCAGAATCTGCACGGTTCAGATGGCGTGGGAGGGTTAGGAGGCGAGACTGTGTTTGACCGTGTTTGAGCCAGCAGGGGGAAAGGGGAGGGAATCCACAAAGTGGAAACTATCTGCAGGAACACAGGAGTGATGTTTCTCCGACAATGACCAAAATTTATTTTTGTTTGGTTGGATGGAAAGGTGTGACTGTGCACTACAAACATGGAAGTGGAGGGAGGTGAGGGGGGCTGGATGGGGCGGGTGAAGAAAAAGGTCTATGGGGGAGGAAGGGTGAGGAGAAGAGGATGTGCCGAGAGAGGGAAGATTGCACACACATTGGATGTGATGGAGAGAACAAGGGGTGGCCACGAGACTCACCCCGAAGAAGATGGCGCTGGCTGAGACTTTGATGGGCAGCACGTGCTGTCCCAAGATGAACTGCATGGACGGCTCGCACGCGGCGCCAGCCTGGTAGTCGAAGCTCGCAAACGCCGTGTCGTTTGGCGCGAGGATTGTCAGACCCTTGGTCGCGTTCAGAGTCGCCTCGAGGGTGGTGGCCAGGCCTGAGGGGATGGAATCAAGAGCACAGGAGAAAATGGTCGGGGGGTGGTTGGGAAGGAAGGCGGAAGGGACGGGAGGGATGCATGGGCGGAGGTTGTACATCGGTGTTGGTGCGTGGAAGGCACGAGTGGAGCCAAAAGGGGGCATACCGTTTTTCCTGTCCCCATTTTCCGTTTATGCACTGGGCACATGCAATTTCTGTGCACCCTTTTAACGCTCCCACCACTCATCCACCCACCACGTCACCCGAGTNCAGCCTGGTAGTCGAAGCTGGCAAATGCCGTGTCGTTTGGCGCGAGGATTGTTAGACCCTTGGTCGCGTTCAGAGTCGCCTCGAGGGTGGTGGCCAGGCCTGAGGGAATGGAATCAAGAGCACAGGAGAAACTGGTCGGGGGGTGGTTGGGAAGGAAGGCGGAAGGGACGGGAGGGATGCATGGGCGGAGGTTGTACATCGGTGTTGGTGCGTGGAAGGCACGAGTGGAGCCAAAAGGGGGCATACCGTTTTTCCTGTCCCCATTTTCCGTTTATGCACTGGGCACATGCAATTTCTGTGCACCCTTTTAACGCTCCCACCACTCATCCACCCACCACGTCACCCGAGTTACCACCTCGCCCAGCCCACCACCTCGCCCAGCCCACCACCTCGCCCAACCCACCACATCACTCAAGCAAGCTGTTTGCTCCACCTCGTTATGGCTGCTTGGATTACCTAACGCCTGCTGGGCTGCTCAGCTGCTGAGCTGCTGGTCTGCTGTGCAGCGGGGCTGCTGGGCTGCTTGGCTGCGGGGCTGCTGGGCTGCTGGGCTGCTGGGCTGCTGGGCTGCTGGGCTGCTGGGCTGCTGGGCTGCTGGGCTGCTGGGCTGCTGGGCTGCTGGGCTGCTGGGCTGTGGGGATCCGGGGCTGCTGCTGCTGGGCTAGTGGGCAGCAGGGCTGCCGGGCTGCTGGGCTGCAGGGCTACCGGCTGCTGGGCTGTAGGGCTGTGGGGCTGCTGCTGCTTAGCTGCTGGGCTGCTGGGCTGCAGGGCTGCTGGACTGCTGGGCTGC
>SZWC01002827.1:166782-200399 GCA_023375785.1 Penium margaritaceum | reverse complement strand
TCCCTTCCCTCCTCTAGAAGCTTCTGCCCCTTCCTAGATTCCTCAGCTTGCTTCTAGTAGGAGGGAAGGTGTCCAGAAGATCAAGACACCTCTAGATGCCTTGTAGGACAAGTCACCCCTTCTAGAAGGTGTGCCACCTTCCTGGACCCTCACCTGGCCTTCTAGAAACTTAAAGAGGAACTCTAGAGGTTGAGCTAGCTTCCTGGCATCTATTTTCCACCTCCCTTGAGGCAGGGCAGAATTTCATCTTGTGGGACTTGAACCCGGGCCCCTGCCTCTAGAGGTGGACACCATTAACCACTAAGCCACTAAGGCTTGTCTTTTTGGTGTTCCTTTTTGGAGTCACTCCTGCCATGGTGAGGAGCATCATTTCAACACACCTGAGATAGTGGCCAAGGAACTAGGCACCTCAAACTCTTATCCAACAACTTAAACACAATGGCACTTGTCAGAGGGCGGCTTGCCCTCATTTTCATCGCCATCATCCTCAAAATACACGCGATGTCTACGAACTAATCCATGGACGTGTGTAGGCCTTTGGTGGATGCCCACATCAGCCTCCTCATCAGTTTCATCCAGTTGAGGTTCCATGTCTTTGTCATCTGATGTCTTAAAAACTTCAAGCTGAAGAGTGGTGTTCGCATTCTTCTCCTACAGTGTGTCATTAGCTTCTACTTTGTTGGCCATCATCCCCTCTTCTGAGATATCCCCCCTAGCTCAGACTTGGAGGTTGACATTCTCAGAAGCATGAACAACGTCACTTGGAGATGCGTGCGGGACAGAATCATGATTCGCCTCAGCCAGTTCTCCCTTGACCTCCTTGGTGGGGCTCACGGCGCCTCTGTTGGTGTCAAAAATCAAGTGCTGGTGGTCATCTTTGGCCATAAGCATATAAGGTGGACGGCATAGAGATAGTTTTTGGGGCACAAAGGTTTCCTCACGTATTCTTCCCCCATTCCCCAAGTCATGGGGATGTCGTGGATTCTGAAAGGGAGCTTTGGTTCCCTCCCTTAAAGCATGGCAGATCAAACTCCGTTGCTTGGTGCCATGCTTAGGTGCGCCCATTGAAGGCGGATTGCCAAAAAGGGCTGATAATCCGGCTGCCCTCGCTGCCATAGCAAAGGTAAGAGATTCTGCCAAGAGAGCACAACACTGGAGGGGAGTCAAATGATAGCTTTTCATTGTACTTTTAATTTTATTTTTTATAAGTTGGAGTATGCACTTGCTCTTGCAATGTTATTTACTTCAAACCTTTACTCCCACCCTCTTCTTCAAACATGGAATTCTTGTGGGTGTGATTGAGTGAGTTTCCTTACAAGGAGGAGTCTAACTTACTCACTTCAAACTTTTTGCGCTCAAACAAGTCTGTATGTTTAAGGAGGGGATAAAATCGCTCAACTTCAAGGGTAAAAAATTGACGATTCAGCTAAAACACCAACCCACTCAACCAAAGAGGAGATTAATACCACTATATTTAGGAGGAGGTTTAATGATGCTATACAAGGAAGCGAGAGAACAAGCTACATATATAGTTTACTATGCCATGGTCGGATGATACAATTCGTCCTCTCACTAAATAGCAACACAAAGAGCTCAAAACAAGAAAAACCAGCAAAAAAATGGAGAAAGAAACAGAGTTGTACTGAAGTCACAACAGAAATTTGAAAATCTCCTCTCACGACCAACTCCTGCCTTGTTCGTGGCGGTCTTCCTTCAAGACGCCAAGCCACAGCGTCCCAAAAAGATGGTTGCGAGGCTGCGCTCGCCCTTGGACGGTTCCAGCGCATTAGGAAGCCCTTGTTGTCGCTATACGGGACCCTGTTGCCAGAGCAGATGGCCTTGTTAGCGTTCTTTACTCAATAGCACATTTCGTAGGCACAAGTTCAATGCGATGACTGTTGTGGTTGTGAGTGCCAACACTTGAGCAAAACGAATTGGGCGATCTCAGAAGTCCTACATTAGGCCACCTTAGTTGCTCAAAAGGTTGAAATTGTTGCCCGAGTGGGTTGGCGGTCATCCCATGACTGTTTGGGCCGTATGCCTAGGACTTGTGGCTTTGATGCCAGTGTTAAAGTCTGCCAAGTAGGTACCGACAGAATGCGGAAGCTCTCAGTGTTCCACTCACAAGTGGCTCGAGAAATGGCCTCAGACTTTGCCGAGTCCCCTCTTCTTACGGCTCATACTCGAGTCGCATCGTCATAAAGCAAAACCGACATTTTCAAAGCTACGCAATATCTTTGTGTTTACAGTTATGATTATTTGAGGTTTCTATTTGTTGTGTTTTCCACTTGATTTTGTGTTGTCCTTTCATTGAGAGCTCACTTTTGTACATTTTATTCAATAAATGGGAAGCCGCGGATGGACTAAGGGTACGGTAAAAACGTCTGACCTAATATGGCAAGATTTTGACACACTTCCAAGTACGCAAAATGTGGTATGGGAACATAATTTACATTTTCTTTGTCTTGTTGGATGTGACCAAATTGAGCACCCAGAGGTTGAATTTCCTTTTCCAACCTCCACAAGGCCCTTAAAATTAACCATGCCAACTACTTTGGTTAAACCTATCCTACAAAATGTTTTGACAAGGTAAAACATTTTGTCTCTGCAAAACTCCCCCTATGTTGAAAGGGAACCTCCAAGGCCTCACTAATACGGGGCCAGAGAGGTATGCACACCTTAATGAAACCCACAACCTTGAATGTTACGAGGGGGATTTTCCAGAATTTATTTTGTTTTGATGATTTTGAGATATCTTTTGGGTAGTACGGGAAAAAACCGTGCGTCAAATCACGAGATGTGAAAAATAAAAACAACAGGTAGATAGTGTAGCGCTTCGTGTGGAGGAAGAGGGCACGCTATGTTTCCATAGTCGGGTATAATGTACTAAAACCCTGCTTTTCAAAGCAGAATATTCTTTTTATTCTAACCAATAATACTCCACAACAGCCGGTATACTTACATCTAGCTTTGGTGGTACATTTGTTTACCATAAATCTGGTACAATCCCTCCATCAGCCCTAATTGTTACAGCTTCTCAGAAAACATCTTGAGAACAGCCAAAACCATGATCATTGCATGGGAACAAGTTGTGTAAGCCAACTTTCAAAACATTTCAACATGTTTTACATATACTGCGATCATAACTGAACACCAAGATGCCCTCAAATGGAGAAATCATTGACAAGAAAGAAGCAAAGATACTTGTAGCAAATGTGTCACTCATCACGAATTCCTGTCATTGTCCAGCCTAAACTAAAAGGGATTCATGGAAAGGCCATTCTTGGTGTGCAAGAGGCCCCTACCTAGTGACACTTTTTTATTTTGTGGACTTCTCTTGAATTCTTTCTCAATCAAACAAGGAACCTTTGTTGAATGGGACGTTGAGCTTTTCAAGTCTTTATTCGTGTTTTGGGAATGCTTTTCAGATTTTCTATGATTCAGGTCAAAACGTAAGCCATTCTTATGGTAGTCTTCTCTTATGCTGGCCTCTTCTCAGCTACACGCAAGTTCTTTGTTGAGCATTGCTATGTTGTTGAAAATGATTAGCACTACTTTCATCCCACCTCATTTAGTAGACTATCCCTTGTGATCAAATGAGGGCTGGAAACTATGGCAGCCTATGACTTGTCTTGAACATCTCTATCATCTAGAAAAACATTACCAAAAGATCTAAATACCACAAAGTTCTGGAGAATCAACAGGTTTCTTGAAATTAATGTAATTCAATGCTCCCCTAGTGCAAATCTAGGTTCAATTATTTGTGACACATTCAGTTTCCTTCAAGATTAATTTTCCATCCACACTATGATTAATCATTTTTCTCATCTATTCAATATTTTTAGTTCTGAAACTTGAATTCGTATAACCGGGCGAGTCTATAGATCCTGCTCTGAATTCGTTGTCGGAGTTCGCAAAATGGCGTTCTCAGTCTGCGTAAGGGATTTTTCCCCTTCGCAAGACTGAGGGGCAATCGTTATCAATAACCCAGAGTAGGGAGACTCAAATATTTCGAGTCTCCGGAGGCCCATTTCCGTTCTTAGCCTTACCCCTGGTTTTGTGACCCAAACCATGGATTTTTACCTCAAACTCGTGCATTCACACAAGTTATTCCATTATTTTTATGTTGAAGTTCGTGGCAAACGAATTTCAGATTATGTTTTTGAAGATGTAGCACAAAATTGTCGTGTGCAAGGCACGTTGACAATTTTGCGCGAGTCTCTCTCACCTCACATCCCTCGCCCCCCTCCTTCGTCCTCGCTTGCTCGCTCACGGGGAGGGCGAGCAAGAGCAAGGGCACGAGGCCGTGAGGCCTCGCCCTTGAGGCCCTAACGGCCCCTCAGCCACCAATCGGGCTGAGGTCGCAATCAACGGCTGGCGGTTGGTCGACTGGTGGTCGGCCGGTCACTTGGTTGGCCGCAGGTCGTCCAGCCTGCCGGCTGCAAGCAGGCCAAAGGCCAGCACTTGGCTGGCCGTCGGCCAACCCTCACTATTGCGAGGGGTGGTGCGCAACCACCCGTTGCTTCAGCGAGGAGGGAGGGCCAAACCGGCCCTCCCGCTACATTTCTTCCCACTTATTATGAATCGTCTCGGTTTATGAACAACAAGCAGGATTGTCAGATAGTGAGTCATCAACATTGTGAAAGAAAAGAAATAATTCAATCATCAGCTAAACATGAACACGTGCATGGCACTTGGACCTAAGCTGCAACTTGTCGATCTGCACGGCTAGCGGCCTCCCCCCTTTAGGCTGGGGCGTCCGCGCGACAACCATGTTAGGCGTCCCCAACCTCCTATGGTTGCAATCCATGAATGCCACCCAGCAAGAATGTTGTTCACTTTTTCCGCATTTAGGTGGTGCCCACTGACACGCGTCGATCCGTGCGAGCTGCCAACAAGCTCCGATATTCGTTGACGACCCCTGTGGGCAGCCGAGATCTGGGCTCCCATGAGTTATGTTCAGGTTTACACCCGGCCCAATGAACGAGGTATTCCCTAGCAACACGTGACTAGAGACTACGCACTCGGTGCAGGAGTAGAAAAAGAGCCTTGTATTGGCCATTGGTAGCAAGGATTGTTGATGGTTGTTGTGCGATTCCTTCTGCTGTTATAGAGCCAACAGGCTCACATGAAACACGTCATGTATCTTCATACTCGGCGGAAGCATAAATCGGTATGCCAATGGCTCGATGCATACAACAATGGGAAATGGCCCAATCCACTTTGGTAGAAGTTTTTGCGCCTTTAGTGACTTCATCCAAAGGTTCTTTGTGCTAAGCAACACTTTTTCACAGATGTCAAACGAGACCTCACGGTAACTTATGTCGGCATATGCCTTTTGTCGTTGCCCAGCAGCTTGAAGGTGACCCTTTGCCCCCTATATCAAGGAGTCAATGCGCACGGCAAAGGCTTGAGTAGAAAGAACCTGTCCTCCTATACTCCCACTCTTAACCAATGAAGAGGGCACCACTCCACCTCGACCACTGTTCAACACAAACCGTGTGAGCTGTGTAGAGTCGTTTATTGAGTTATTCAACGCAAACTCTGCCAACGCTAGAAATCCGTCCCAGTCATTCATAGCAGGGTCCACATACATGCAGAGCATTTCTTTCAGGGTGCGGTTCATGCACTTTGTCTGTCCGTCAGTTTGAGGGTGAAAGGTTGTCGAAATCTGCAACTCGTTGCTGAAGTATTTGTGCATCTTTTGCCAAAATGTACTAGCAAATTTTCGATCTTGATCGGAGATAATGCGCAACGGCAAGCCGTGTTACTTTACAACACCGTCAAAGAAGAGCCAAACTTTCTTCTCTGCGTTCACATAAGTTGTTGTAGGAATGAAATGTGTCATCTTCTTCTGAAGATCCACAACCGCTAATATTGCATCGTGGCCACGAGCCGTGTCAGGAAGACCAGTAATGAATTCCATGCTCACGGACTCCCATGGAGTCCCACGAATGGGAAGCCTTTGGAGGAATTTAGTAGGCTTCTTGTTACTAGCCTTATTCCAAAGATATGGGTCGCATGTCATACAATACTTACGGACATTGGCACTCCATCCTGGCCAGGAATAGTGGTCCGAGAGTGCCACTCTGGTCTTTCGAGGTCTCACGTGACCTGTGACTGGCGGGTCGTGGAACTGAGAGATAATATTTGCTTGAAGGTCTCCCGATTTTGGCACAACAACTTGTTCTCCGTGCCAGAAGATTCCTTCGGCCACTACCAATCCGTACTTGTCCAGATTTGGAGAGTCTTCACACCAAGAATCCACATAATATCCCATTCGGATCCCGTTTACAAAACATTGTAGTGGATAATCTCTTGTGGTGGTTACAGCACAGGTGTAGGGGGATCTGGTGTTTGTACTCTTGCTGTTGCAATGACCAAAAAACACCCACCAACCTCGGTGGTTCCACATATTGTCGGCTTAGTAGATCAGCCACATTGATGCGTTCTGGCCTATACTCCCACGTGAACAAGAATCAACTTAGGTTTTCGCTCCAACGTGCCTGTCGTCCTGACAGGTTTGGTTGTGTTTGGAAAAAAACCAATTGGTTATTCTCAGTCACGACTGTCACACCCCCTTCAGCACCCTCAAGGTAGGAACGCCACATCTTGAAAGCCTGTACTACCGCAAGGAGCTCTTGATCCCCAGTTTTGTACCACGTTTCCGCGTGAAAAAGCTTCCGGCTCTCATACGTAACTGGGAGAATGTTTTGCATAAGGAAGGCTCCGAGTCCTACTACCAACGCATCACATCAAACCTCCCACTATTGCGATGGATCCGAAAGAGTTGGAACTTGTGCTGTGAATAGAATCTCTTTTACTTTAAGAAAAGTGTTCTTAAATTTAGATGTCCATTCCCAGTGCACGTCTTTTTGTGTGGTCCTGGTTAATGGTGCTACCAGGTTTGAATACCCTTGCATAAACTGTCAAAAGTAGTTTGCAAGACCATGGAAAGACCGAATCTTCCAATATTTTCTTCACTTGGCCAGTCTACCACAACTTGGATCTTTTTTGGGTCGACATGGATGTTGTCCTTGCCGACGATGTGTCTAAATTATTCAAGCTCATATTGTGCAAACTTGCACTTGCTTACTTTGGCATAGAACTTCAGTTCTCAAAGGATTGCAAGGACTTCGCATATATGCTTTATGTGCTCTTCCATTGATTTGGAGATAACCAAGATGTCGTCTAGGTAAACCAGGACAAACGGACCAAGTTGCTTGGCAAACGTTTGGTTCATTTCTCCGTGGAAGGTTGCCGGGGCACTTGTAAGCCCGAAGCATAACACTCAAAACTTATAGTGTCCCATGTGCCTTTGAAACACGGTTTTGGGCATATCATCTTCCGTGATACGGATTTGATGGCACCCTTGAGACAAATCCAAGGACAAAAATACTTCTGCTCCTGGAGCTGGTCAAAAGGGTTCTCAATTCGCAGTAGGGGGAATTGATTTTCCACCTTCAGCTTGTTGAACGCACGGTAATCCATGCACATGCGTAAACCACCATCTGTTTTATTCACAAAAGGATCGGCACACCGTACGGCAGGCTAGGATCCATCCTTTTGCAAGGTACTCTTTGATTTGGCATTCGGCCTCTTGCCTTTCGGCTGGACTAAGGCGATACATGGGTTTGAATGGAGGGGTTGCCTTTGGTTGCAGCGGAATTGTATGGCTCATGTGTCTTTCCGGTGGAATCCCAGCCGGTGGGTCTTGGAACACATCCGAAAACTCCGCAAATAGAGATTTGATCTTTTGTGGTGATTCATCCTTCATGTCGTCCTCCACTTTCTGTAGGTGAGCCAAGAAGTATCAACAACCATGTCAAATACGTCTTTTGATTTGCATCATAGACAAGCTAGCATGGATGTTAAGTCGGGTCGGTGATAATCCCTTACTCGCAACCAACATAAAGTGACGCTGTCCTTTTTGGGAGATCAAATGCTTTGATTCAAAGGAAATTAAAGCCTTATTTTCATGGAGCTAGGGATCGCTTAGAGTTACGTCAAATGGGTCAAGAAGGTTGAGTACCTTCAACGTGACACTTTTTGTGTATACAAATTTTTGCTCTACAAGTACTGATCACGGGTACCGTTCGGTTGTCACCAACATCAACTGTGCCATTCGATGGCTCATACTTCAAGCCAACCTATCGGATAAAGCCAAGGCTAACAAATGAGTCATCTCCTCCAGTGTCAACAAGTATGTTCACGAGAGCATCAGCTAGGTGTCCTTTGAACTGCATCGTCATGTTGCCTCCACTCGTCCGAGTGAACAGGTTCGACAATGACAAGCCAAGTTTGTGATAAACACGGAATCTAGACGACAGACGTCGTAGCTCCCATGATTTACCTACTCAAGTCCACATCTTGTGGGCACGTGTCAATTTGGCTAGCACCTTCCAATCCTTAAATTTCACCGAGTCCAAATCGCCGGCTAAAGATACCGCAAACGTGATTGAACTCATCGCTTTGTGGGTGTTTGCTTCCATCACTGTGTTACACAAGTCTTGCACAACGGTCGGTGTTGCCACCACTAAGCAGGTTTGGTCATGCATCTTGTCCGGTGATGCAAGATTTAATGGGTAATGTTGATCAGCAAATGTGAAATAAGGTTCAATGAGAATGGAGAAAACAACAGAGAAATTTGAACTCATCAAAAACTCAAATTGTTTAACATCCTTGTCTAAAAACATGAACCCACACTTGTGATCCAGTTTTACCCCTGATTGGTCCCCACTAACGTCATTCAAGGGTGGGGAAAACCCGCCCCACGGCCTGGTCCATTACTACGGCCGGGCCCATTACCTCGACCGCGACCCTGTCCAAGGCCCTGTCTGTGGCCGCCTGCTGCACCCTCCCCATGAAGCGCTGCTGCTGAAGATAATGCCGTGGCCTCTTGTCCACCGTTAGCAGCCTCAGGGCACTAAGCCTTGAAATGTCCAGGCTGCATGCAGTTGTTGCACACTCCCTCGCGAAAGGCCATGTTACGACGCTCGCGCGCCACCTATAGCTAATCATTTTTGCGGCCACGCTTTTGGTTGGGGGGCTTGTTCCCACCAGCCTTCTTGGATGGGTGGTTTGCTGGTTGCTTGCCGTTGACCTTGTTCCGCTCTTTGGTTATCCCTCCAGCCCCTGCAGCATCCATGCGTGAATTGCGGCCTTGCTGGGCACGCACATTTGGCCGTGCATCCGAGTAGTGCTTTGGGTTCGCCAAATACACTTCGCTCATGTAGTCTCACAATGCCCTCCAGCTTGTCCAAGCTTATCGCGTTGCGATTGTGGTGATCTTGTCTTTCAGCTTCTCGATGGAATGACCATTGTGCAAGTACTCTAGTAGCAAGAACTCTTGGTACTTAGAGGTCTGGGTACCGTGCCTCTTGGTGAAGCTTTTAGCTTCCTTCACAAGCGCAATAAACTTGCTCAAGTAGGCCTCAAGCGAGTTACCCAGCCGCCTGAAGTCCTTGATCTTGTGGAAGGCGTGCTACGCATCCTCACGCTGGGTACACTTCTTACGCATGATTGCGCAGAAGGCTTCCCACGGCATGGGCTGACACTCAAGGTGAGGCCTACTCTGGATGACCACGTACTTGAAGAGCTTGTCTTCAGGCCGAGTTGTGGCAAGGTCGCCCCACTGGCTCTGTGGAGCCTTGTGGGCACGTAGGACATGCTCCATGCGGTTCAGCTAGTCGATCAGCTTCACGCCCTTTCAAAAGATCTCCTCATTGTGGAAGAAGGACGTGTTCATGACTTGCCCCGAATTCATTGAGGTAGGCAAGTCTTCATTGCCACTAGCAGTGGCATCTGCAACTGCGGCATCTTGCGCTTGCTGTTTCATCCACACTTGAGTCACGCTCTACAACACCTTGTCAAGGTCGTTGCATCGGCGGCTTGCCTCATGGGCGGCTAGGCGCTGTAGCTGGGGATCATGGTCAAGGTCCATGATGCTCTACCCAACGTAAGCCTGCAAGTTGGCGAACGCAAACTTAAGCTCTAATGTTGTCAGGGAATTGGCAATAGCCTCCAGAGCCTTGCGTTGTCCGTGCACCTTTACCCACTACAGGAGGGTACGGTTTGCGTGCACGCCTCCAAGGAGCCCCACCTTTCGAATGTGACACTTGTTAGCAATGACACTCAAGTAGGCTCTGCCCTGCCATATTGCGGCCACATCGTAGGAAGGGGGGTCTGCCCCCACTCCTCTGAGTTATGCCGTATCTCCACCGTCGATGGTGATCTTGAGTTAGTCATCGCAAATTGCTTTCTCAACAACGTTGTCCGGCTCATTCTTGCGAGAACTTCCCACGTGGCTGCTTTTGGTGCCTTTGTTACTCTCGATAGCTTTAGATGATACGGTGAGCCCCTTGCCCTTCTCTAGCAAACGACTCCAGTTTGCCACATGACGATGGCAATGTTTGCGATCCTCATCACCTTCGCCATCATCGGCATCGTGCTTTTTGTCACGGTCCACGCCTGGGTGGTCCTCCTTAAGCGCTTTGTCTGTTACGTGGGGGTCGCCCACATGTGCTTCGACGTGCTCGTCAAGCACTTTTTTGTCTGCCGCACGCTTCTTGGTGTCGCTGATGTTTGCACCGGTTGCCTTTGGCGGCACTGTTGCATTTGGTTTGGGAACCGTGCTTACGGCGGCGGCTCCCAAAATGTGGAGTCCGCCAAGGGCGTGTGGTGAGGCTGTTGCCACCATGTCCTTGATGGACTTGGACGCTCGGGCACTTACCATCTCGTCACCCGTGCAACTTGCATGTGGACTCCGTTGTGAGGATCACCCCACAACTTCAAGGAAGTGTCGCTTGTCAAAGTACGTTGTTTTAAAGATCGGTGAAACAATTATAAAGTTTGATTCCTTTTTTGCTAGACTGCCACGGTCAGCACAAGGGCGTAGATTTGTAGGCAAAACCTTAAGCCGTGACTCATGGCACTAGGAAAGATAAGAAAACCTAGATAAACAAGCAATTACAAGGTCAAGAAGCTAGAGACTACTTTTCTTCTTGTCTTCTTGTCTTCTTATCTTCTGGTCTTCCTTTGCCTCTTCTTGCATCTCCTTGGCACACCTTGCTCCCCCTTGGAGGCGCCCTTCTTGTGCTCCACGGCAATGTGGTGGCCTCGAAAATTTCTCCAAGTAGCACTATACTCCTTTCTCTTTTTCTCTCATGTCGTGAGAGTCTCTGTTGTTGGAGAAAGGCACTGCCCCAATTTTTTGTTCAAGAGGAGCAGGAGCCTTGAGAAGAGGGAAAAGTTAGGTGGTTTAAGGGATGGTTACTCCATATCCCATCCCAAAACATTTACCCTAGCCCACTGGGATGGAGAAGGGACTGTGGAGAAGAAACCCAAAAAGATAGAGCTCTTCTCTAGCTAGACTTGACGGTGCTTCAAATGGTGAAGCATAGATGTCGTAGTTCCTTGTGGCATTTTTGCTTTTGCTTCCACCTACCGGCGACATTTTATATATGTCATAGCCGTTGTTTCCGTCAAACGCTTGGTCGCGGGGGTCGTCTGGCTCTGAGAACCACTATAACGGGTCGAGTCTCCAGCTCCTGTTCTGAAGTCATCGTCGAGATTCGCAAAATGGCGTTCTCAGTCCACATAAGGGGTTTTTCCCCTTCGCAAGACTGAGGGGCAATCGTCATCAATGACCCAAAGAAGGGAGACTCAAATATTTTGAGTCTCCGGAGGCCCACTCCCATTTTTAGCCTTACCCCTGGTTTGGGGACCCAAACCTGAGTTTTTTACCTCAAAATCATGCTTTCACACAAGTGATTCTGTTGTTTTTATGTCGAAGTTCATTGCAAACGAATTTCGATTTATGTTTTGGACGTTCTGGCACAAAATTGTCACGTGCAAGGCACGCTGGCAATTTTGTGCCAGTCTCTCTCACCTCACGTTCCTCGTCCCCCTCCCTTGTCCTCGCTCTCTTACTCACAAGGAGGGCAAGCGAGGGCAAGGGCACGAGTCCACAAGGCCTCGCCCTCGAGGCCCTCGCGGCCCCTCAGCTGCCGATCGGGCTGAGGCCGCGATCAGCGGCCGGCGGCTTGTCAACTGGTGGCCGTCTGGTCACTTGGCCGGCCGCCGGCTATCTAGCTAGATGGCAGCGAGCTAGCCGACAGTCAGCAAAGTGCTGGCCGTCGGCCAGCCCTCGCTGATGCGAGGGGTGGTGCGCAACCATCCGTTGCTTCAGCAAGGAGGGAGGGCCAAACCGGCCCTCCCTCTACAATGTACGAACATGCCCCATGATATTCCAAACAAAGTCGTCAGAAGCGTGGATCCAACAACATATGACGATCAAACCAGTCCAAAATTAATTTCACTAGTTTAGTTTAGTTTATGAAGTTACCGTGGATTCCCACCTTCACCTTTTCACATGCCCATCATCATCCATTAACACCATGTCAATAGTAAGCAGTATGTTGTTTCCTCCCCATCAATGCAAGGTTGTGAATACTTTAGTACAACGCGCATGAGATGTTCAAAATTGCTTGTATGTGGACATTCTTTTGGCCATTTATGTTTTCTCCACCACTAATGCATGCAAATCATACACAAAAACATTGCCCATTGGTTCAAAGAAACCACTTGTCATGTTTCCTAGGGCTGCACATGCCAACACCCAAAGTTAATGGTGATGGGTACACGATGATTCATTTCATGGTCATAAAGCTCTGTATCAAACATAGTGGTGGGCGATACAAAAACAATAATTCAATGTGTTTTACAACATTCACCACCCACATTGACAAGCCCTTCTATCTATTATGAATCACACAAAAGTGGGGCCGGAGAGGGAAGAAAATACATGATCAAAAGAACTCTAGAGTGATTGATAAGTATTCTGAGGGACATCTTCAACATGGCACACTTAATTTGGAAATAAAAGGTCTATACGCAAAGTTATAAATTTTCATCCATAAATCTTTATGTGCAGATTGGCCTGGAATTTCCTTCTATCCAGGCCAAATTTCATTCTTGCATCCAGGTCCAAGGGAAGAAAGGGGCCTAGATTCTTTATGTTTTGCATGCACACCAGCACTGTGCATGCATGTTAACGTAGCTTGATCAAACATTGTGTAGTTCAAGTATGCATCGTACAGTAATGGACGAGGTCCCAATAGGGTAGGGCTACACCTACTTAGGCACCTAAGACCACCTTACATCAGCCGCTGCATCAACGTGACTCAACAAAAACATGCAAGGTTTGGAGTGGCAACGCTTTGCATTCAAGCATTTTTGCATGAAAATGTACTACATCAATGCATGCATGCATGACCCGGTAGTAGCGTACAGAGAAAGAAGCAAGGACCACCACCAGCTCATTGTGATGGTAAGCTAGGTTAAAGGCCTAACCCAATGGCAAGCACAATTGCAACAAGGTCATGCCACAATAGGAGCATGGTGCAAATCCCCATTGTGCAACCGTAGGGTGACTGGCCGGCGACCATTGAACGAGCAAGGCAACAACTTGCACTAACCACCAAAAGGAAAATGAGGTTGAAGGAGGGTCAAGCGACGGCCTTGGTAGTGGTCATGGGCTCTACAGCCTAGACGTGCAAGAAAAAAGCTCCACTTGACTAAAGAAACAGGCTGCAAGAGAAACAAAAGAAGTGGGAGGCTAAGGGAAACAATCAGGAGCAATGGGGGCTTTAATCAGGCACCACCCATTGGTGGTAGAAAGGTTGATCCCTCCAGGGAATAGTAGCTTAATGTACAACCTCGACAACAACAATGACCAAGTGGTTGTGCTCACGCTGCGGTGGATGCAATGGGAGTCCACGAGGAGTGTGTAAGGACCTACAATAGACCAAATAACTGACATAAGGCCACAATGGTTTCCTCATCCATGGCAAGTTCAAGCCTAAGTTGATGAGTGTGGTTATGAATAGTGTCAGGGCGGCCAAGGAGAGTCATCAAAGCAGGTGGAAAAAGCAACAATGAGAGAAGAATGATATAAAAGCATGAAACTTAAATTGGAGTATTTTACACTCATCGACCAACGCTTGTTTTTGTCAGATGGCCATCCAATCTTATGGTCCAAAGCAGCAGTCCCGCATTGGTGTTTTGCACTAGTGGAAGCTTTTAGTGCCTCCCAATGCCGAGCCAACCTCAGGCATAAGCGACATAGAGGCTCGGGCTATGGGAGGTTGCATTCGTATTAAGAAACCATCATGGTGAGTGGGAAACAGAACCTAGCCTCACCCTATTTAATTTTTCTGCTCCACCCAACCTACTTTGAAAAGACAACGGCCACAACAAAGCCTAGAAAGACGCAAAAAAGAGTTTTCAAGTCAATACTCAACTGATTCAAGCCCCATTTTTTCCAAAACAATCCCAACGACTAAAGCACATCCAAGAACAACCCATAATTTTGTTTAAGTTATAGAATTTGTTCACTAGCAAGTAGAACTCCCACTTCTCAATGAATTTCACCACATGAAAAACAATAGTTTCTACATTCAATAATGCACCTATTGAGGGACAATGTCCAAGTGAGCGATTCCTTTCAGCAAGAGATTCAACATGGTACAATTCATTTTGCAATCACATGCCTGTATGCAAATTTGCGCAGTCTCATATATAAAGCCTTATTTTTTGCTCCGTAAAAACTTTCCCTGTATACCAGATATGATTCTGGTATCCACGTCCAAGGGGGTGAAGGAGCCTTGTTCTTTACGTGCTTCAATAACGCCAAGGTTGTGCATGCCTCTTGAACCAACTTAGTCAACACTTGTGTAGTACAAGCAAGCATTACTAGGAAGAAGGCTACCGTACAGCCACTTTAAAGGTATTTTAAATATCGTTTTTGATGTTTTTGTATTTTTGTGGAATTATGGTAGCTTATTTTGTATTTGTGTGAAATTGGGGTCTGGCTGCAGTTGTGTTTTTTTAATTCTCCAGTGCATCGCGTTCAACTCCTCGCTGATGGTCAGTCACTCGGACTTGACCACACGATCTGCATAGTTGAGGCTGAGTAGCCTGCGACCTTAGCCATGGACTGGCCGCTTGCATGAGAGCGGCATGTCCACGTGCGTGATGTGGAATGTAGTCCAGCTCCTTTACGCCAGGAGTGAGTCACACGAGGAGGTTTGTTTTGGGCATTTGACCTCAAGGCATCATAACCATGCTCCTTCTGTGTTTGAACAAAGACAAAATACAAATTATTTTGTGTTTTTGTGGAACTCAACCCACACTTGTTGTATTTGTGCATAAATACTATAACCCAAACACACTTTATATTGTAGCTATAATAGATAATATAACTATAATAATCGTATAACTAGAATAGAAAGCCCCAAACTTTCATGTAGCGGTACGGTGTATCCTGTCAAGCCGGTGTTACACCTGACTTAGTAGCCAATACCGCCGTGTTGAAATTTTCATGTGATCGATTGACCGCTTGAAAGGCTAGTTTGGACAATTGCACAAACTCATATCACCAAGTCCGGAGCACTCCTTCTAGATACAAAACACCAAGGCCCATGTGATATTCAAGGTCACAGAGAATGACTGCATTCTTTGCCAATTCCAAAGTAAAAACTAAAAGAAGCTGCAAATCAAATGATCAATCCTTCGCTAAACACCACTACATGCAACTTTCCCCTCATACTTCTTCTTCAATGCTCATGAGGAGTAAGACATTGCATCTCTTGACTGCCAATTACAATTTTTTGTTACCTGCTATTTGTTTAAACTCTCATCCTTCTCTCTTCATTACACTACTGATCTTGCTTTTACAAATGGTGCTTTTGGTCTTGGTCTTTGTCACCATAGTGACAAAGACCAAGACAATATGGTTTTTTACAACATGGTTTTTTACATAAGCCAATATGGTTTTTTACAACATTATGCCCCCATATGTTTCAATGCCTGTGAACAAAACAACAAGAAAACAAGTAAACAATAAAACCAGTCATTGTGTCCTAATTGAGTAATTTTTTCAAAATTCTATGGCCCTCAAATCCACACCCTTCATCCAATCCTCGCGTAAGGGGATAAGGGTTTCTCTCCAAATTTCTCCCTGGATTTATATATACTTATGTTTGATTTTTTTAAAATTTCTACAGTTGAGTATCAAGGTTCAACAATCCCATCGTTTTAGTGCATTTACGAATACGTGAGTTTCATCTTCAAACAGAGAGACTAATGCTAGGCCTGTTCGAGTACCTTTGTAAATATGTCTACCACATGATCTTCTATTGGAATATATGCCAGATTTACTTCTCTGATAGCATCTTCATCTCTGACATAGTGGCATTATTTTTTATTTTTTTTCTGGAATATAGAACAGGGTCTTTGCTCAGTGGAGTTGCACTCTGAATGGCGTAATGGATCACAATAGGCTCTGTCTGGTGAAGACCAAGTTTGTCAAGCAGCATGTGTAGCTCGATTGTCTTGTGAATTTCTTTGCTTGCCTCAATGTATTTGTCTTTAGGTGACTTCAACGCAACGATAGATTGCTTGCATGACTTCTAGTTGATGGGACCACCATAGACCTCGAAGACATAGCGTGACATAGAATTTCTTATGATTTCTTTACCTGACAAATTTGCACCACATAATCCTTCAAGCATCACCTCGTAGCACTCATGCCCCATCACCCCAAATCCACACACTTGATAATGAGTGTACTTAACTGAAACATATGGTGAGGATCCTTCCAAGAGAAAAACCTAGACTGTTGACAATATTTCCTATAAATTTCTTGCTACAACCATGTACATTAAAACCACTGTGTACATGGCTACAACAATTTCACGGAACTTTCTTGAGAACTGCATTTTCTTAAGAAGGATTTTACGTATGGATCCTAGGAGATTTGTTTCAATTCAAATAAACAAAGTTTTGTCTACAAATGGACCTACCTTTGTACTTTCTTAAATATTATGTCATGTCTGGAACATAGAGACCAACGCATACATGTCCTCAGTTTTGTTGATGCCTATCGCAGAAATCTTCGTCAAAATGGGTGACCAAGCACTCGAGCGGCAGGTAACATGGTCAAGCACGAAGTCCCCCCCTCCCCCTGTCCTATCTAGGATTGTATCGGGGGATGTATTGGGTAGTGTATCTGGAGGGGGGTCGACTTAGTACACAAGTGTACAGATACATGTGTGTACAATCTTGAGCACATACAAGATACACCCCCAATACACTCCTCTAATACACTTAAGATGACTTGGGGGATAGTTCAAAAAGTCCGCAAAGGTTTATGATGTGCATAAACAAGTAGTTACATTTTGCTTTTTGAAGACTATCAAGATATCCATATAAACACTCTTTATCTACTTTCATGTCTTTATGAAAGAATACACTTGTGTATTCTTTCCGTTGTCTATCCACTACACTTACCGATACACTTGCCAGATACAATTCTTGGTTTTCAGGGGGGTGGGGGCAACTCGTATCTCCCCTCCCCCTAAGTCGAAGTGTATTGGAGGAGTGTATAAGGTTGTGTATCTGGAGGGGGTTCGACTTTGTACACAAGTGTACAAATACACCTGTGTACATTTTTTAGCGTATGCAAGATACACCCCCCAATATAATCCCCAAATACACTCACGGTAGGTTGGGGGGGGGGGACTACCCATCGGGGTGCCGTTTCATTGCTCGTAAAGTACCCATTGAAAATACACATGAGCTTATTGTTTTTTTCTCTTATAAACACTGTGAATGTACCTAGATCGTTGATCCGCATCTAATTTCATGTACTTATAAAAGAATACACGTGTTTTTTTTCTATCCACTACACTTCCCAATGCACTCGCTCGATACACTTCAGAGTGTTTAGGGGGTGGGGGGTGTGGCAAACTCATCCCCTCCCCCCCCCCCCTCCTGAAGCCAAAGTGTATTTGGGGGGTGTATTGGGTAGTGTATCTAGAGGGGGGTCAATTTCGTACACAAGTGTACAAATACACTTGTGTACATTTTTTAGCATATGCGAGATACACCCCCCAATACACTTCCCCAATACACTCACGGCGCTTTTGGGGGGGGGGTGGGACTATCCATTGGGGTGCCGTTCCATCACTCGCAAAGTACCCATAGCGAATGATTCACCATATCTAGTTGTTACTTCAAATTTTGTTGTAGCCCTCAAAAATTCACTCGCAACACTTTCTTGAAATTTTGTAGTAGCTCTCTTAGTGATTTGATCGTCTATGTTGAGATGAATTTTTGTCGGACAAGGCTCGCCAAGGCCAAACTTTTCAGCCATGCATTTAGTGTAGAGATGTGTTTGGCAGTGAAGAAAGATCCATGCATGTCAAGCTGGATTTGAATACCCACATAATACTTTAGGGGCTCCATGTCAGCCATTTTAAAGAATTAGAGTTTTTTCTTTAGGAAGTGAGGAGGGTATGAGATGCCGAGAAGAAGACCACATCATCCACATATATGATGATACCTTTTTTTTGTTCGCTTGTGTGGAGATACACGTTGTGGTCAGAGTGGAGGCGTATGAGCCCATAAGGGAGAAATAAATCATAATTTCTAGCAGACAATAGACAAGATCCCCCCACTTTTGTACAAACCTCTAAGGCTGCTCCATGAAAACCTCCTTTGTGAGATTGCCATAAAAAAGAGAAAACGTAACGTCCATTTGATGCAGATGCCAACCTTCATGAGTAGCAAGCACCAGCAGCACGCAAATGGAGAAATACATTGCCAAACTGCCAAATGTATCATTGTAATTGACCCCTTGAATCTCCTTGTAACCATGTGCCACAAGACAGGCTTTGTAAAATTCAGGATGACCATTTCAGTAGTGCTTCACTTTGAAGACCCACTTGCTCGTAAGGATGGGTGCATCAGGTAAACGAGGAACAAAAACCCAAGTTTCTTCAATGCAAAGCTATTCAATCTCATGGACAACAACACCTCTCTTGTGGGAACTGTCAGGGTAGTTCATCCCGTCTTTCTAGGAGATGAGATGAAATACCTGAGTGATAAAGACACATTCAGTGTGCTCAAAAGCCAGGTTGTTGGTGCCTTAAAGCCGAGCAATGTGTGAAGAGCAACATCGTCCATTCAACAGGTCTCGATTGTCGGGCCAAATTTGATTCTTCCCTCAAAGATGAAGGGTAAGAGTACGAACGAGTCGTGATGAGAATAGAGGGAAGAACACCACTATGATCATCAGGCTCCGAGTCTCGAGTCACCTAGTCTAGAAGAGGACAAGGTTCAAGAGGGGCCACTAGAAAAGCTGGAGATGTCCTACAGAGGAATAATGGTGTCAAGAGATGGAGGAAGAAAAGCTTTAGTATGTTCAGAGAGGCTTTCATCAAAGGACATGCTATGCCTGTGGAAAATGGTCTTGAATTTTGGGATCCCAAAGGCAGTAGATCTTTCCACTGTCTTCTAAACCCACGCATATGCACTTTTTGGTTTCTGGATCAAGCTTACCACATTATTCAAAACATCTAGGAATAGGTGGTGTAGCCAATGATGTAGATATGACCAATGTCCGGATGATGACCAGTTCAGGACTGAAAAAGGGTGGATTTGTAGTTAAAGTTTCCTTCTGACAAAAAGTGTAGTGTTCTATGCTACAATTTTGACTGCTTTGGTCCAAAATCTTTGACAAAGGCCTGGAGCATAAACTATTCTCCTCCTTTTGTCTAGCAGCATCTTATTCATGCATTTAGCAGGTCCATAGTGTCATGTTGTGCATGGAATCTTTCATTTATGATGAATGAAAAGAATCTTTAGAGCATGAAACAAATAAATTCTCCTCCATTATCATAGGGGAGAGCTTTGACAGTGCTATTTGTCTCAATTACCACTCTTCAAGTCCAAGAGATGATGACATTTGCTGCCTTTGACTTGTGACATAGAAAGAAAACCAAGACATAACGTGTCAATTCATCAACCAGTACATGAAAATAGAGTTTGCCAGACATGAGATTGTTCCTGACATAACATAATCTAGTGCGAATATGTTGGAGCTTCGCAATGGTGGTGATGCTGATGATGCTGCTAAATGAGTCTTCAACTTGTTTTCTATAAAGGCATCTCTCAGAGATAGCTTCGTTGTTGTTGATCAAGTTTTTTGGTAGAAATTGTATCAAATCCTCGGTTGCCAGTTTTGAAATGCAATGATGTTACGTACAGCAAAGCTGGGCATGTTACAACTTAGAAGAGTGATCGCAGGTGATAGCTGCTTGAAACAATGATTTGAAGCTGCTAGAGGCTAGAAATACCAATTTAGGTTGCTTTGGATCTGCAAACCTTGTTGACCATGGGAAGTATCATGAGATTTCCATACCGCTTTGCTTTATAAACCAATTTTTCACAAAAACTAGAGAATTCTTTACATCTTTTATCAATGTCAAAAGTTACTCAAAATCCTTTGTCGTCTAGACGGTTGATGGAGAGAGCCTTCTCTGCCAAACCTTGAACATAAAGGATGTTGTTGAAAAAGCGGAATGCATTGTATCTGATGGGTTTTGTACAAACTCTAGCAACATCAATGCCCACTGTTGGAATGGTCCTTAAATCTCCAAATCACATGGATCCTGGTGGTTTGATCCACTTGAAGTCATTAAACCAGATAAAATTACAGCTCATGTGCTTATTGCACTCCAAATATGTGATCCATGCCAAAATTCTTGTATTGATGATGTGTAAACTTTCTATGGTACGCATTTCAATGTTGATTGCTCAACTTCAGCTGAACTTGATTGGATTTGGCTTTTGTTCTTGATGCCAACTGAAGGTGCCATATGTTTTGTGGAGATACCAATTGTAGCTTAAACTGTTGCCAAGTTAGAGAGATCGCCACTTAGTGCTGTTGCTACACATGCTGGCAAGGATGTTATTAAAGATGGGTCCGAAACCAGGAGAGCCTGATGTTGGGAAAGTCTTGTCTTCTTATGAAAAATCATTTTAATGTGGCCTATTTCACCATAATGCCAACACCAGCCATGAGCCAGTGATCTTCTTTGGTATTCCAAAGGTTTTGCCAGTGCCATCGTTGGATGATGTAAGTCATCCTCTTTGCTTGGCAGCATGAAATTGGAGATGTTGTTTTTGCCATTGAAGAGATGACTAAGGAACCATCTGAAGATCATAGTTTTAGTTATTTTGAACCTAAAAATCTGGTACAAGAGCATTGTTAGTGGATCCAATTTTGGTGACCCACGGTTTTTCTTCACAAATCAAGGTATCACAGACTCTCTTAAGAGTTAGTTTGAATGTTTTAGCAGACATAACTCCATGATTTGATTAACCACAACTCAATTGTGTACGTTCAGAGCTGCTGTCATTAGGTCCTCCTTCAAAACTGTTGTTATAACCAGAATTGTTGCTTGATTGTAGTTCTTGAATGGATTTTTGCACAATCGTCTAAACTTTCACAAAGAAATCATTTCCTTGATTTTGATGTGCCTACATAGATTTCATTTCATTCCGTGTTCAACACATGTAAGGAAACTACAGACTAGTCTTCTGATCATAATGTCCTCTTGAATTTTTTTTTCATGGCCAAAAGTGATTCCACCAAATTGTTGAGGTGATTGATGTGGTTTTCCTCTCTGCTTGAATCTTCCATTTGGAGTTTGTTGAATTTCTCCCATAGTTCACATCATTTCGTGAGAGTGATCATGGCATATCTATCACCATGTTTCTTCCAGGAAATTCCTAGGTCTAAATCAGCATTCCCCTCTCTTAAAACAGGCTTGAAGAGTTTTGAAACCTGCATTTCTAGGATGACAAATGTTGTGGCCTGATGGCATCTACATAGTTTTTTTCTTCTACAAATATTCCCACTGTGAGGACTTCATATGGTGTATGTGAAACCACAACCCATAATCCTCTTGCAAGAAAAACCATCTTCATGTTTCAGGAAAACTCATGATAGTCTCCTCCATAAGAAATGGTGAGACAAAAGGAATCTCCAAGGATGCTTCCAGTTGCCATTCCAATTGTTGTTTTTCATAATCTGGAATTTTTTTCTCTGCTATGCATACCACAGTGTCATGCGAAGTTCAGACTGCAACAAAACCAGTCAAAAATGCTGAAACAATGATACTCGTGCTTGGATACCAAATGTTAAAAATTTATGTCATAAATTTACCGCTTGAAACGCGAGTCAGGAAAATTGAGTAAGTCCCAATCACCAAAACCAAAGCACTTCTTCTTGGCACAAAACACCGGGACCAATTGACATTAAAGAAGGTGAGAGGGAATGACTATATTCTCTACCAAGTGCACAAGCAGCACTAGACAAAGTTCAAGATCAAGCGATCAAACTGACGCTAAATACCACAACTGCTAGCTCTTCCCTATTCCTACTTGTTTTGCGATTGCAAGGAGTAAGACAAAGCATCTCTCGACTCCGACCGACAATTTTTGACTGCATTTCCTTTGTTCTATTGACTTTTGCTTGAATCCTTCTCGCTTCATTACTTTGTTGATCTTGTTATTACTAAGAGTGCCTATGATCTTGGTCTTTTTCACCATACCCAAATATTTGAAAGTCTTAGACCAAATATCAAAGTGCATCAACATTGGACGGAGCTCAATGGCTCCTTTTTCCTTTTTCCATAAAGCCTCTATCATGTAAGCTTTCTGGTAAACTCTTTTGTTCTTTGGTGTCGATGTGCCACATGAGCACAAGCCCTTCTGTGCACCTTGCTTAACCAAAAGTCTCTAATTGTGCGAATTCATTGACTGCTAGTTTTACTAATGCTGAACCATATTGTTAAATAACAACTACCTTGGGGCAGTGGAGGCATGTGACTAATTCATCTAGTGATTTTCTACATAAAATGAGCAGTAGATATTAGGTAGTGAAGCATATGGAGGGTTAGGGGTGAGAGCAAAGTCTCTACCTTGGCCCTCTGTGATGTTTCCACTTTGGAACGTCTCCTCTTCTACAACACGCCCTACATGTGAGTGACAATATTGCCAAGACTCTGAGGCAACATAAAACGTTTTGAGTGGAGACAGTTCAAAGATACACAAAGATGCATTGCATGAATGTTTGAATGCACCCCTTAGAAGTAGCGCGCAGAGTTAGATGTGAGGCCCTTCCTAGGTTAGTAACCACATACACGACTTAGCCTGTGGGACAAGTATCAAGTAGGGGTTTGTAGAGGAGGAAGATACATGTGTTGAATTTGGAATGATTTAGGAGGAGGCTATAGCCTTGGAGGAGGAAAGTTCCTGAAAGCACAAAGGAGGAGGTCCACATGGAAGGATCCCACAAAAAAATAGTGTGGATTTACATCGTCAAAAACACAAAAAAACTCCATAAGTAACTCTATGCCATGCCTTAGTAATTACACCAACAATATAATTTTCCACACAATGCCTTAGGGCATAACTCTATTACAGCCCTCTCACCTTCTATCTAAAGGGTTCAATAACTAAAAGATGTGGTCAGACCATTTCAAATTCTAAATAACTTTCTTATTAGAGCTACCTCTCTAAACATTGCTCATCTTTGAGCCAGGAGTTGTGTCTATGTGTTGATCGTAGATTTCATGTCTACAATGAGCTCTTTTTTGAAATTCTCATTTAGTCTGGACACAATCTCTTGAAAACACCCTCTATCAATATGGTTAGCCTAGCAACACTTTGCCAGCTTAACTAAGAGGGTTGGAAGTCCACTAATGACCGTGTTAATCTTGTAGTATCTACGAGTGTGGAGAGTAGGATGCCTTTATAATTTAAAGGCCACTTCAATTGTAAGTATGGTGGTGAATGCATTGAGGCCCTTTGAACAAATGCATTTTTGGCCTAGCAAGGTGTTGTGCACTAAGAAAAGGAAGGTTGTGTCAAAACATTGAAGTGAGGTATGATTTGCTATATTTATCTCATACCATGTCTGTACTTGATGTTGTTTTCATCTTAACATTCAATCAAAATCTCCTAATTTCACTTTTGGAGTAAAAGATCAATGTATCCCCTTTGCTACATAAAGGCATGTGGTAACTTTGCCGTTACACTCTTCAAAAACCTAACAAGAAAGAAATGTTAATGCAACAGTAAGAACATATTGTGGAGTTATGTAAAACAAGGGGGTAGCCAAATGAATTTTGTATAGTGATTCCATTTAGTAAATTTTCATAACATCAAGTTAATGATATTCTAATTTTTCATAAGTTAAAGAAGCTTTCAACATTATGGTGAACTAGAAACAAAATAGACATAAATACAAAGAGTAGAAATCAGATCCAATTTATCTTACAAAATAAAAAACATGAATATGAATAAGGAACACAATTGAGGAGACTCCATCTTTTACACTAGAAAAAAACCACTTTCATTTCATGTTACAAAGTTACAAACATAACCTCAGATTTGTGACGATTTACTTAGAGAGCATGCTTGTGTTTTAGAGGATGCTCTTGAGGTTTGCTGAAATTTACTTGATGAAAGTCTTTTGATCGGTCCTAAGGTCCGATACATAGTCTGAAAATAGTTAAAACATACTTTAACATTTCAGTTCTAACTTAAATCATTTATAATGATATGCTTGAAAATTTATGGGTAATGGCAGTGTACGTCATACAGAATAACTAATAGGTAGATGAAGACAAACTCAAGTTGATAGACATTCCTCAAGGATGCGATGATCTATGCCTCGTGTTGCTACTCGGATCATGGGATGCATGCTCACAAACAGAGAACATTTTGGTTAGAAAATTTAATGCAGATTGACCACATAACTAACCATAGGTACGGGGAGAAAGATAACATCAAAGATCAGCGAGTTGATGAAAGGAAGCATCTAGTGGTGAGAAAAAGGGAAATTATGTAAGAAGCATCATTCAAGAGTAAGGACAACTTTTGCATGTGAAACAGAACCTGGCCATTATGGTAGATTTTAGGAATTAACTCCTATTAACTTCATTGAATTATCAATGCTTCCATCTGTAACCATAAGGATGTGGTGAATAAAGTTCTTAGAATTTAAAATTTCTACTTTTCTTAGTATCATGTGTTGAATGTTTGGCCATCATCGCATCTTGAATGGCATAACACTTGTTCTAAATAAACATTGTAACATAATGTTTCCTATTGGGTCTAGTACATAAAATAACTTTCTTACTAACTTTATGTGAAACTCATCCAACTATAACTAAAACATAAACATATCTTGTATCATAGATCATGGTATTTGTTCTTCAGCAAGCTAAGATCATGTTTTTTTAACATCATATCTCATAAAATGGAAGAGCTTTTGAAATGTGAAATTGTTTTTTTAGAAAAACAAAAGTTCCTTCGATGCAAGATATTCCATGTTTGTGGCTATTGCACAACATATTTTTGCATTGCATTGTCAAAGATATCCTATTTTAAGCCTCTTCCAATGTACCTTATGATTAGAGATGGTGGCATTTGCCTAAGACCATGTGGAATTGCCGCATATGCAAGCAAAACATTACAAGAAAACAAGCTCTGGTCTCTAAACATCCATATATTGCGCACGGATCCCTGCCATCCAATGAAAACAATGTTAACCATCAAAATTGAACTAGTTGAGGCAAGAAAGTTATCTAATAGAATATTTATTTTGTTGAACACAAGGCGTTGCATGAGTATAACCACAACTTGGGTATGAATCCCATCAATGGAACAAACACAATCGTTAAACCATGACAGGTAGTCATTTTAGATTGTCTAAGAGACTCAAAGTGGTAGAATTCCTATACGAGGCTTTTATTTCATAACAAATAGAAGGAGTGCATGCAAAACTTTACGTAGCACTCAGTGAGGCATTAGTGAGCCAAGTTGTGAGAGTTTTGTCTTGATGATTAAAAATGTCATGATGGTTGTATTCTACGTATACAAAATATTCTAGCTTTAGCAAGCTGATTGATGCACTGTGTCTCAGGAGTTGTATATGCAATAATGATGCTACGCCATGTGAGATCCAAAACGTTTGTCAGTTTTTTGTCTCAAAGAACGTGTGTAACAATAATCTGATTTCAAATCCAATCTGAAAAATGGAGGTGTGACATATGGTGAAGGATTATAAGTGATGCAATGTTCAGTACAAGAAGATCCGTGAGTTTGCATTGAAAATTGTATATTTGAGCGAGCACTTCTCTGACATGATGACAAAGTACATGGCTTGTTGTTACGGGGAAGAGAACCGGTTTTATGACAAGGGTGAGTGGGATTTCGAGGGCGTAAGTGTTAGAATGATTATTGAATTCTTTTGTGACTCATAATAGTTCTCAAATAGATTCATATCGTTTTTGGTTAGGTGTTTTGAATACAATGATGAGTCTGAGTTATGTTGCAAGAGAGACAAATGCCTAAATAAGGAACATTAGAGGCATTTTGAAATTTTCAAGCTAATGAGTCTTTTTTTTAATTAGTGTAATTTTTTTGCAAGAACTAAGCTCCAAGGTGGTGAAGACGGTAATGCAAGCAGAGCACTTTACAGGAAGATACTGATTATTTGGTAAATTCTTGGGTCAATTACGTATTAGGAACCTCCACCTGTACAGGCCATATAATTTCCGGCAACCGGTCTTGAAGCCGCTTAAAGGGGACTGGTCTGTAATATAAAGTGCTGACATGTGCAAGGGGGTGTGCATGCCCCTAGCTAGCTCTAGGAAGGAGGGGAGATGCTCTCTACACAATAGTGAGTAGCTACCCTAGTCATGGAATATTGCAACTAACTGGACGTGCTACATGCACCACGCTCATGAAGCCTTCACTACATTAGCATCCTCATGCAAGGTGCCTAGGCTAGTCAATCTACGTGAGCCATTCAAAGGTAAGCTTCAGGAGACACTTGATGGTAGATCATGGCTAGATCGGCGGCTGTCAGAGGAAGACTTGCAAGGCAAGCAATTTCCTGGGAAAGCTGTACCTGGTCACCTGGTGAAGTTTCTTAAAGGAGGAAGCTTCTCTTACGATATACTAAGGTGCCAGTAACAAACCCACTACTCTTGGAAGCTTATCTTGAAGGAAGGTTTTCTTAATCAAGGCACAAGAGGAAGCAGACCTGAAGCACATGAAGGAAATTTCCCCCTTAGGTGGTCAACTTGCTAGATGTACAAGTACAAAAGGGGAAGCTCCTCTCAATTCACATCTATTTCAACAAGCATTCAGCTCTGCTCAAGCCTATGACTTCAGATCCCAAGACCAAGTCGCTACTGGAGATCCCTCCAAGGCCCTTATAAGCCTGGCAAGGCCTGCGAGCTTAGGTTGAAGCTATCCTGAAGGCCAGTCAACCCGGAGGCAGTGCCAAGGCACTTGCCACGACGTCCTACAAGGCCTAGAAAGGCGTTACCCCCCTCAGGGCTGGGAGATGTGCTTGCCTAGTGTGCTTAGCTTTTTCATGTATAATACTTGTACTCTATATCAATCGAGATTTCAATACACAGTTCTCAAATCTTCTCTTGCTATTGTACATGCTACACTGCTGATCACCCAAAGATCCTACTAGTAAAGGTCCTCGCCCTTGGTGATTGTCTTAGAAAACCAACATCCTTTTGCATTCATCTTGTGGACTTACTCGCTTCAACATTAATATGTGTCCATTAGCAGTCCAAATGCATAGGTGCACGAGATAAAAAACCCATGTGATTTTCAAAGAAAAAACCCTTACTCTTACTTGTTCTCCCATCGTGATTGTCTGAGGGTCAAGCTATGAGGTGTTAATTGATTTGTGAGGTGTTAGCCGAGTTGTAAGGGGTGAGTGGGATAAGGGCACTTTTGCGCAACGCCATAGCCAACTCAAGAAAATGGCCCATCTATCGTTGACTCGTAACATTTTTGTTGGATATCTGGTCACATTGAAATTCTCTCCAAGCATTTTTTGCACGTGAAAAAACGTTTGAGAAACAAAACACCCCTTTCTTGAAAGTGAACCTCCTAGACCTGCTAGCGCAAGGCCTGGGAAGTGCCCAAACCTTAGGAAATCCAAAAAACCTCAAATATTACAAGATGGGTTTTTGGTTTATATTTTCATTTGAAGAATTTGAGGAATGTTTTGAGTATGAGGCATAAATATAGTGAGATTTTGACCAAGAGGCATTATTCAAAAAATAAATATGGTAGATGGCATAGCGCTTTGGGCCAAGTATGGGGGTGCACAATGTTTTTAGTGGGGAAATGGTCAGATCTCACCCATCCAGTGATGTGATGAATATATGATCTTAGATATTTTATTCATTTGAAGGGGGCAAAGTAGGACCTACCCACCCACTTCCTGACCTCGCTAGTCTGGTGCATCTTATGACCTGATGGAATAAGAAATTAATTCAAATCTCTAAGACATGACATCAAGCTCTATCATCGCTCATAGAGTGCACAACCCACTTGCGATCGGCTGCAACTTTGGGAACACAGTTACAAGATATTCTTTTCTAGGAAATAGCTTGAAAAAAATTGCACAGACTTGTTTGTCACCCTCATCAAGCTCGCTCACCCAAATTCATCCACGATGTGGATGGGCAAAAAACGATGTGGGCGAGATTTGATCATGTTACCACTCACCCCTTCCCACCAATGCCCGCAAAAGCCAAGAACCGACGCCATGTTACCGGTAGTGATTTTAGGGTGTCAATAGAGTTTTGCTCCATTTATCGATATTTCTTTATCCTTGAGTGATTCTCCGCCTTTAACGTCACTTGTTTGAATCAGAGGCCAAATTTTTTAGGACTCTCACATTTTTCGGGCTCTATACTCTGCGTAAGTAGCGATTGACACCTTGATTTTGCAGAACGGCATTGATAGCGCGTCCCTACTGTGTCGCATCAGCCAGATAGCCAGACCCCGCATCTGTGAGACGTAGCCCTCAGGGCTAAATCGTTTGCTTTCATCGGCATTCGGAAATTGTAGATGTCAGCCTGTTTTTATGAAGGGATGATTTCACAAGCACATTTGCTATTTTGTCTTGATTCTGGGCATTTGTTCTGATTGTGAAATGTGATTTAAGGAATTATTCTCCAACATTTTTGGAGGCTTGCCACCTAAGAGTTTGCGAGTGTAGCTAGCTAGTTAATCACTCGGTAAGTGCCGCCAAGAGCACCTTTGGAATGGCGGATTCGCGAAATTGGGAAAGATTTTTCAGATGTTATCGTAAGGCCTCGCCATTACGCAACGGTCATTCTTTTTGTTTGGCCATGTTTTTTAGTATCCTTTGAAAATTTGCTGCGGCTCGGGGTCGTCATCTGTACTGGCCATAAAGTGTCGCTCGCTATCAGGTCAAACCATAACTGACTGTCCTCCATAGCCTCCCTTACTGTTTTAGCCATACTCAAGCGCGCGCCGGCTCCTCCTTTCAAATGTGGCCATGAAGACGGCCGACAAGAAAAGGATCGCGCGAGCGAGCAATATTGACAAAAGAAGCTTAGTAAGCACACGTTGAACTCCTAAAGCCATTCCTAACATTGATGTTTCCAAACATGGACATGAAAGGTGAAATGTTCACCTTCTAGCATGCTCCAAGAAATAAAGAAGTAGAACAACAATAATAAGGCAAATGAAACTATAGTTATAATTTGAAGGGAAGGAAGACCATCTTCATTACTAGAATAGGTAATTGCAATCAAAATGTAATCACTTGCCCTTCATAAGGCAATATAATGAACAACAATCATTTCCAAAACAAAAAAATCATACAAATTCTAGATTTAAGATACAGTTCGGGTTTTTAGAACAATATGTAAGCATTATGATATTAAATACTTACGCATCACATAAAAATAAGATAAACTTATAAATTTAACCAACAGAACTTAATTGAGATTTGGGGACCAAATTTTGATAATTCCTATGTTTGAAAACGAAAACTGTTTCAATTTATTTAAACAAAATAAAAAATGCATAACATCAATCATTCAATTTTCATTCAAAAGTCCAAGATGATTAAGTATTCAAACTGAAAACGTATTCCATGATTTGACATGTATGGTTAATCAAGGGATTCCTATTGTAGAGATTTACTGAAAGGTGAAAATGTTTCGAAATTATTTTTGAAGGAAATTTTATTGTATTATTAAATTGGATTATATTTCAAAACGTTTGCTATAATATCTTATTTTTTTCCACTTATGATCAGGTCTCATTTATTAAAGGAATATATTATTCAATAGAAATTATATTATGACGTGTTGTAATGGTAAAATGAGAGCATTTTCCTAAATTAACAATAATCGCAACATAAAATTTGAAAAAAAAAATTATAAAATTATTACATGAGTATTCAATAATGGAAAATGTTACATGGTCATTATTTTAATCACTTATTATTCCTGTGCATGTGCTTATTGTTAAAATTATCACGCCATTTTTTATGCATACATCGTTGCCATTAAGATTTTCTATTTTTGAATAAAAATATCAAAATGAAATTGCATTTCAAATGAAATATGATGTTATTAAAAAGTTAATGATTATTAAGAAAGGCATGAAAAGGATAACTTAAAATCAAGGAAATGTATGAAATGATACAGAATCAATTTTTTTCTTTAAGACATTCAGGAACTTAGTTTTAAAGAAGATTAGTTTACCAAATGCTCTATTTATGAAGGGTGAGTAATTATGTTTTGATTTCAATCACCTATTCTAGTAATGAAGATTCTTTTTATCTCTTTTATCTTCTCACTGTAGTTCCATTTTTCTTATCATTGTGGTTCTACTACTTTATTTCTTGGAGCGTGCTAGAAGGTTAATGTTTCACCTTTCATGTCCATATTGGGGACTATCGACATTAGGAATGCTTTTGGAGTTCACTGAGTGATTGCAGGTCTTCGTTTGTCAATATCTCTCGCTCGCGCGATCCTTTTTCTGTTGGTCGTCTTCATGGCCACATTTGAAAGGAGGAGCCGGCGCGCGCTTGAATATGGCTAAAACAGTAAGGGAGGCTGCGGAGCACAGTCAATTATGGCCAGATCTGATTGCGAGCGACACTTTACGGCCAGTATAGACGACGACTTCGAGCCGCGGCCAAATATCGAAGGATCCTGAAAAACTTTGCCAAACGAAAAAAATGACCTTTCGCAACCCGCCAAGTAATGTAAGAATCACTAGGGCCGCAGGTGGGAATGGGTGAGTGAGGTTAAACCCCCTTCATCGATCCACTCAACTCTTGACACACAGCGTCCTCAATCCGATGACGCAAGACAAAGCAGAGAGGATCGTCGCGGACGTGCGTGGGTGAGCGAAACGGTTTCACCCGTACTCACCCATATTCACCAATTCCCACCTGCGGCCTAGCAGTAGCAGGGCGTCGGTTCAGGGCCAAATACCCCATTGGCAAGTGGGGTGGAGGCATGGGTGGGGTCCTCTTTCCAGCCGTTACTTCTTACGGCTGGCAGTGGCGATATCTGTGCCGCTTGGTGAGGGATTTGGATCGTAGCCTCGCCATAGAACGAGTGCGGCTGGTTGTCGCTGAAATCCGTCGTTGAACGCTTTCGGATAGCTCGTTGCACATTTTGTTGAAGGACTTCAGAAGTCCACAAACTTCACGTCGATGAACATTCATCATCATTGCCGGTCAGAACACCGTTGCAGCCGGTCAGGTCCGGAGTGTCTCTTCCCGAGCGCGGACGCACGTCGAGGTTCCAACTAACGATGTTCGCACATGATTGGTGGAGCCGCGGGTTGTTGAGCCGATTCCATTCAGTCACTCATGTTCTATGTGGGGCCCGCCAAGATCGTAAGAGGAGGAACGCAAGAAGTTAATCCGGACGGATCAACGTTGAGTGGCAACCCAAACGACCTAGACAACTGTAAGGCGAAAACCCCGCGGACAGGAGTTGCTGGCCATCGCTGAAATCGATCATTGATCATCAACTACGCATTCCAACAACCAGCCTCACCGCTGGCGACGGCTGGGAAGGGTTGGGTTTGAGCCCCCGTTTCGCAAACAGATTGGATGACGTCATCAGTTGATGCTCTTGGAATTTTTCTCGTGTGGGAAGTGGGTGATATAAGCCCGGCCTATCAACTTCTCCTTCACCCAAGCCCGTCGTTGTCCGGTACCCTGATGGAGGAGGGGTTCGTTTTCTTGCCTACAACGGAAACGTGCGCGCTGACAACGCTGCCGAACCCAAAGGTGGACCGAACGATTGCAGTGTCCAGGGGATTCCGTTTCCAGACCTCACTACGCAGCTCGCCAGTGTCCGCCTTGTCCTAAGGTGGCCGCACAGCGAACCCCACCCAACGACCGCCCATTTGCTCCGAGTCCTGTTCTCAAAGCACTGCTGTACGGGCAACTTCGTCCATTGTGGAATATACAGTACGTAGTGCCCTATGCTGCAGCAGGCCCCCTGGACGCATAAGAAAACGCATGGACCTCATTCCCTTTCGGGATGGACGGAAAGCGATCGACGGATACAATGACCCCCGGACACGTCAATCATCCCACGGGACACACGTTGGCGACAGTCGAGTACCTGTGGATTCGATACGAAGAAAAACGCGTGAATGGCAAAGAAATGGATTGCGAAGTAGTTCGAAGTTTCCAAGGAAACACAGACAAAATTACTTGTCATCATGGGGCTTCGAACAAATGTAACGCATTCTGCTACCGCAGTAACATGACGCCGCCCGATTTTCTCCCTAAATGAAGCTACACGAGCGCATTTCAAAACACGCCTGTACGCAACATCAGGATTTTGGCCATCGCATTGCGCTTCTGCGCAATGCCACAACCGACTCGAGAAAATAATTAACTAATTGACTCGTGGTGTTTCTACAGGATATCCGGTCACTTTCACCTTATTCAACAACCACTTTGCATCTGCAAAAACGTCTGGGCGACATACATCGGGAATACAAGGTACCCACACCTCAATTAAACCCACCAATCCTAAATGTTATGGGGAGGAATTGTAGAAAGCTAATTTCTTCAATGATTTTAGGAAATAAACAAGGGGAGTGAGGAGAAAGGAACGTGATTTCATGCCTGAGTGGTAAAGTACAAAAAACTATATCAATGTATAATATTATCGTCTTAAAGAAAGGGAAGATAATAAGAAAAGCATATACTAAATAAAATTTTTGAGGAGAAATCAGATGAGGAAATGCAACCTGTCTTTTACATTTCCAAATGACATGCCCAAAGCAAACTCTTCTACGAAAGCATCATGTCTGTTATAACCTCATTTATTTTCTATAATGAAGCATGTAAGAGAAAATTTCACAATAAATAAAACTCCAAATCAAAGTATCACTTTCTCCTACATCCCAAAGAAGCCTCCTATTATAGATACAATTGAAGCGTGGGTGATGTCTTAAAAAGTCAGAATGAAGACACTTACAAGTAATAGATAGTATAAGTAATAATAGTAAATACAATGCCCCATGCATTGAGGCTCATTTCTAGCATGCATGCTACCAGATTTTTCCATCATTTCTCAAAGTGAACGTCAAACACCAAAACAAAAGAGGTAAGATATCAAATGAATCTAGAGGGAGCACTCATCATCTTTGAAAAACGATAAACTGTAAAAACATCAATAAAAACCTTTATAGCTTTGCACTTATGACGGGTTCCTGATGGATTGACCACTCCAACACGTTTTTCGGTAATAAAGACAAAAATGACAGTGAATCAGGCGCCGAACAAATCATTCTTATGAGCTTCTCATGTTTAAGAGATAAAAATAAGATGTGTGTGTGTGTGTGTGTGTGTGTGTGTG
>SZWC01002827.1:146623-164123 GCA_023375785.1 Penium margaritaceum | reverse complement strand
CTTCTCAGACATCTTTTTTCATAACATTTATTTGTGGGAAAAAACTTTGCAAACGATGGACACTCCCTCAAGATAGTGTTAAATACACCATACTTATACTTTTTCACCATTGGGAAGGAAAGGGAAATTGATTTAACCAAACTTCACCCATAGAAAAAAACAATTCCATTGTAAGGTCTAAGCAATTCCAATTTGGTTTCAAAGTATTTTAAAGTTCAACTTGCATAAAATAGAGACAAGTTGAACCCAGTTTGAAAAATAAAAAGGCAAACGTAGCAAATAAGAGCCTGCAAAGTCCCTCCACCTCGCTCTCCCCCTTTTTATTTGTGGGAAGTGTTTCATGGAATATATACGACTTATTCTACAAGTGAATTACTTCTTATTCAATGTCTAATTGTTGAGGCAATTTTTCACCTAGGTGTACACTTTTCAACATTTGTGTTACCTTGACCTTTTCAATGTGAGATACACTTACCTTATATATCTTCACCAATTTTTACATTAGGGGGTCGCTCCTTACAATACCCATGCCCACAAAAGCAAACAATGTATTGGGCAAATGTGTGTTGAGTTAGCACTTAAACATGTGAGATGTTCTTTCCAAATGTACACTAGTGGAGAACACCTTCATGTGCCTCTTAAAAACATCCCATGCCAGTGTGTTCCCAATTTTAGGCCGATACTCACAAAGGTTGCCAATCTTAACATTCAACCCTGCAATGTGCATATCAAGGGATGGTTGTGCACGGAAAATCACATGAGGTATCTTACATTGATAGAACAGTTATGTGGCCGTTCGAACACGAGGAAGCAAAGATGAGTGAGAAAAATTACCTCTCTAAACATTTTGGGAATTGAATTCAAAGAGAGTTAGACATTAAATTTCTTCTACTACGTTTTTATTTCAAAAGGATTTCTGTCTTTATAGTTACCCTTTTTCCAGAGAAAACATACAAGATAGCTTGTTGTAGATGGTTCCACTCACTTAAATGTGATGACGTGACTATTGTCCGTTCTGTCTACTCAGCTTGAGTGACTCAATCTATGAATGAATGGTTAGAAAAACATTAAAGAATAATTAAATGAAGGTGCAAAGATAAACATCCTTATGAATAGGAATCCAAATAAATCAAATTTGGATGATAGGAACTTGTAACTGGTTTGTGACTAAGAAAACTTACTTTTTCCATGCATAATGAAAAATGGTATTCCATTGCTACTTGATATCATAGCTTAAAAACTAACGTCCTGTAAAGAGCCCCCTTTAAAGTAAGAGGTCCTGAATTTGTCCATTTGCATAAGTACGCTCACAAGCAATTATGCCTTTTTCAATTACTTGTTCTAGAATATGCTATAGACATCTTTTTCGTGTTTGTTACAAAATATATGTATCCTGGAATTCTCATTATTTGGGATCATAAATTTCTTATTCAAGGTTGTCATAAAGATCTTAGTAATCACTAGTTTGAGGGCTTCTTAGAATTTTCTTACATAAGCATAGTTGTGATTGACACAACCATAAGTGGGTATTTCCGTCGGTTAATTGATCATACATCAATATTGTGCAGCATCTAGTGCCTCATTTACGGTTTTTTCCTTTGCATATTTTTTACATGTAAGTTTCCATATTAGATGAGTTACTATTGCTATGCGTGTACGTTCTAATTTCGCTCACCACTTTCGTTATCTCGGCTTGCTTGGCCTAAAATCTACCGTTCATCTTTTCTTTTATGCGAAACATGCTACTTCATTGGTTTTGATACTGAATGTTCTTGATGATAAAGTTAACTTATAATATGTCATGATTTTTTTAAACTTTTTATTTCCTTAAAAGTTTCACTCTCTTTGGTGGATGAAAGATAATGTTACTTTCATTCTTACACCTTTCATTTTGAGTTCCTCAAAATTACTATTCAAAACTAGTATGGAGGGACTTATCATATCTATGTATCATAAATAGGGATTTTCATGTTTTAATTGATAGACAAGTAGAAAACTTCATGACGACCCCTCTCATGTGAAAATCGCAATGGAGCACAAACCCCTATAAATTATTGGCACACAAAAATTTTCTTTAATTTTGGGTTTAATGTAAGGTGCAGGCAAAGTTATCACTTTAAACAAATATTTACATCAAAGTATGGGGTAAGCGAGTGAAAAAAAAAAAACCGGATCATTGCACTCTCAAATTCAAGTGGTAACGCCCTTCTTTCAAAATTGTCGTTTTCCATACACGCTAACCCTCTTTTTGGGTGATTGGACCTGAATTAAACAATGCCTAAAATTACATTGGGGGTTGAAGGATCTCCATTTTTACTATGCTTTGAGTGGAAAAGTAGTATGTGTTTCACAACATGGAAAGTGTATAATTGCCCTCAAAACGCAGACAAATTGGCCTCTACTAGTATCACAAACCCGTGAATGAAGGGTCTTTTTATGATCGTAGGGGGCGCCACTTGCATGCCTGGACGATGCATGAAATACATTCTCTTCATGTTTCTAGCATAGCAGTAGTGCCTTTGATGGGTAGCCATGATTATCACTTGATTTCTTTGAAATCAACTTTTGAGTATTTACAAATGGGTATGTGCATCTTACACCCTTTATTTTTCCTTGTTTAATTTTCTTTCACTCATCATGTTATGTTCTACTTAAGGCTATGTGTATGCTTCAGATGGGATTTGATATGGGTTCTCAGTAGTTGTATTTTGGGTATGTGTAGTCTCGTAGGGTGTTTTGTGATTCGGAAGTGAGCAGGAAAAAGAAAAGTATTAGAGCAAAAATAGCCCCAGTATGCTGACGAGGCATTAATCAGTTCTTATGTGTGTTATGGTTTGAAAAAAACAAGAAAAAAAATTCAAATTCATGGTTATTTTAAAGGTAAAGTACAGACACACCAAAAGAGTTTGGTTTGAGAAGTTACTTCTTTGATTCCAAAGATGAGCCACTTTCATAAAGTTTTGAAGGAAGTCACAATTTGTTTTCTTGATTGTGGAGTTTCTACATGTATGCACATTTCAACCTACTTTGTTGGTGTGCGGTGCGTCAAGTGTTACTGTTAAGCGCTACACTACGTCCATGAGTGAAAGGTTTAGGGCGAGCCTCGGACTTTTCATGCTCGTGCTTGAAGCGGCAAGACATTGCAAAAGAGTAGTCGTGAAAGATCAAATTGGGAAAGCTTATGATTTTTTTAGTCATGATCAAATTGTGTTGGAATGGAATGTCTTATAAGGAAGGGAATGCGGTTGGAATCTAGAAGTTGAATTAGGAAGTCAACTAACGTTCTTGCTTTGAATCGTCTTAATCTGGTCCCTAACTACTTCCTTCCAAGTTGCGGAATACACGCTCGGAGAACACTGGCTGAACTTAGATAAATTCCTTATGAAACCATCTGATGAAAAAGAAACTATGGCCACCATTGCCTGAGTTCCTTCGAAGATATTAGATTCGGATAGATAGTGCCCCCCCTTACTTCACCCGAAGCGCCACGCCATCTACGAGCAAAATTTTTGTGTTTCGTATCTTGGGCGTTGACCAACATTATTTTCGCCTCATAACCGAGAAAACCTTTGAAATCCTAAAAGAACATAATATTCGACAACGCCCTCTTAACATTTAGGGGTTGTTGGTTTTGTTAAGGTCCGGGCACCTCCCAAGCCTTGCGATAGCGGGGCCTGGGAGGATCCATTTCAACGAAGGGGGTGTTGAGTCTCCCAACCTTTTTCGAACGTGCGAAGAGAGTTTTGGTCGAAGTCGAAAGTGACAGGATATCCGGCGAAAACATTGCGAGTCAACGGTAGATTGGTTTTCTTTCGGAGTTGGCTATGGCACAGTGTTAGAGCTCCTTATTAGATTGGCCAAATGGAATCCTCTCCTGGTTACAGGGGTCGCGGACTGATTAAGCCGGAACTTAGGTGAAGAATTGTTTGCAAAGTAACCAGGCGGGCCCCTTTTTTCCTAACGGCTCCGCACCTTCGGCGTGATTACTTTGGATCCCATCCCCTCCACTACCTCCGTGCGGGTCCATTGTTGATCGCAGCACGGATGTAGGTTGCAGATTTGAGGAGGATTTGTGTTGTTCACATCGGCCTGCAGGAGAGTCATTGCTTTGTCGGTCAAATTTCCATGAGATCCGCTTGTACCGCAACGCAGCCCGAACGGCACATTTTCTGGTTCTTTCGTTTTCCTGACTGAAGTCACGACAACCTTTCGTACAACTGTCTAACGGGAAGCGACAAAACGGTAGTAACGACCATCGACCTACGCCAGCGACCCAGAAAAAACGTTTGCACTGCCCGGTGCACAGCGTGGACCAGGGCCGCGGCTGGGAAGGGGCACGTTGGAATGGGACTCCCGTGAACCCATTTTATGACATCAGCTTTGTGGGCTACCGGAAGTGAATACGTCCGACGGTGATTGAAATGCGGCCTTGCCACTTCTCCATCGCCCTTGCCCGTCGATGTCGGATGTCTCGGCCAACGGAGCGTACGCGACCGTCCTGTAGCCTTCATCGACCACTAGTAACAGGCCGTAGCTGCCCTCAAGAACACTCGACTGGACGGAAATCCAGCCCACGGCATTGCACAGATAGTACATGACGATAAAGCTGTCCACCATCCACGACTTGCACTTTCGTAAGCAACCATCCATGAGCACCGGTGGGTTGAGAACTCGATGGCAGGGGAAACTCGCATTCGGACCCGCCCCTTCCCAACCGCGGCCCAGACAATGCAAACGTGTACGAATCCACTGGTCACCAATCTCGTGGCGACCTGCGCCACGTCCACACACATGGCTTCATCCTGCCGTCAGTTTTCTGGTAAAACAACCAAAAACAAAGTTTCTTTGTCGATTAACGTGCAGGCGCACGCGTGCTGCAACTCGAGACGGAATCGTTCCACGACATATCGCGGCGGAAATGTTCGAGTGGCGGACATGAACTCGGAGCTCCCATGCAGGGAGAGTCACTACCTTTTCGCTAGACTCTAATACAAACGATAAATTGGTGCACAAGGTTACCACAAATAGCTTAGAAAGGAACATCTCCACAAAATACAGAATGTTTCTTTTTTATCCAACGACATATTTTTCATTTTGATTTAAATATGTTTTCATGGAACTTCCACTACTTGAAAGTGGCAGCTTTTTTTCCAAAACAAGTGACACAAATGTTATTCCAAACGTAGGGTAGCTGGTGAACACGTAGAAATTGTGAGGCAGAACACGATTTTGCATTGGTAGAATTGAGAAATTTATAATTAGTGGTAATTTTAATTCGATGACAAGTGTCGAAATTATCGAACATGTATATACAAGTGTCTAGTTACAAATGAGGCAGAGTCGGGGTCGTTGGGTCAATTACCGAGCGAACCGTGTGGGGCCGCATGGTGAGTGGTCGGATTCAAGAGACTCCGCTGAGAAATCGGGGGGCTTCGAGGGTCAACGCTGAAGATGCAAGATGCATCTTTAAAACTTGAGATATGTATCGATGCGACGAGAAGTGGATGAAAAGGTATGAAAACTTCCGTCGTGTATACACGAGAGGTCAAAGTTTTCAGAAAGTTCCGGAAGGTTTATCGAAGGGCGGGGGCAGCTGGCTGAATTGCTCTCGGCGGTCAAGGTGAATATCGGAGCCTTCAACGCGTAGTGGCTTGTTTGTGTAATAACAGAAATGCCCACTCATAAACATTATGGAATTTTGTACATCTGGTATGTTACACTTCCCCGCCTGTTGGTCGCCAAGTCTTGTCGCGCGTACAGATGTGGCCCAGTGATGGAAGTAATTACGGTTGATGAGGTGATCAACATCTTCGAGGTTGTCGTAGGGTTCCCTATTGTTATGCGTGGCGTCGTAATCATGCAACTTGACAAAATACTCTTTTGCTTTGCCAAATCGTCAATGGCCGAAGATGTCCTCGATGACATACACAGTGTCCTCTTCTACTTGTACAGGAGGAGGGGGGGAGGGGGGGACATCCCTTTGGGGAAGTTCTTTCCAAGGTCTTGGTAGTGCTTAATTCGGTTGAT
This sequence comes from Penium margaritaceum, assembly GCA_023375785.1. Classification (NCBI taxonomy): domain Eukaryota; kingdom Viridiplantae; phylum Streptophyta; class Zygnematophyceae; order Desmidiales; family Peniaceae; genus Penium; species Penium margaritaceum. The sequence continues at coordinate 158,096 of SZWC01002827.1, read as the reverse complement.
ATGGAACACCGGATGAACTTGCATAGTGTTGAGGAATTTGAACTACAGGGGATTGCATGCGCTCGATCTAAAACAATCCCAACCATCGGCGTTTGAGCCTCGAAGAGACGACTCCGCGAAGTTTGATGTTGGCCAAGCTGAAAAGGACTTCGTCGCAAGCAACAAAAACCTCGTCGTTGCGATGGTGGTCAGCTGCTCGTTTCATCAATGCATATGCTTTCATGAGTGTCTGTCGTGTTGGAGAGGTCCCCGCGTTGGACGTCAACCGCAAGAATGTTGCTTTGAGTGTGTAGTCGACTGTTGTGGCGGGAAGTTTTGCCATACACCACTTCAAACGGAGTTTTACATGTTGCGGTGGTGATCGCCGAAACATGTGAGACTTCGGCGGTCGGGAGTTTTCGTACCCAATCTGTCCCATGGGGTTCGCATAATGTTCGAAGGAGTTGTTCCAGCATCTTATTGGTCCGCTCGGTTTGGTCGTCGGTTTGAGGATGGAACGACATTGATAACTGGATCCAACTGCAGTAGCGAATCACGAGTTTGCGCCAAAACAGCTGGTGAATCGACCATTCCTGTCACTCGTGATGGTTCTTGGTACGTCGTGTAGCCGCACGATGTTGTTTAGAATCAGCCGTGCTATTCCTTCGGGGGTGACGGTGGTCTTTGTCGGGATAAAATGTGACATTTTGGAAAACCCGTCGACAACCACGAGGATTGCGTCATATCCCTCGAGTGTGACTGGCAACCCCGTGATGAAGTCCATGGAGATGTCAGCCCATGGTTCCGTCGGAATAGGGAGCGTCTGCAGAAGTCCGGATGGCCTCGTGCGACAGGATTTTTGCCGCTGACACGTGTCGCACAATATGCAGAAGTTGGCCACGTTGGATTGCATCTTGCCCCAACTAGTGTTTCACCAGCTTCTTCAGCATCTTGTCCTCTCCGAAGTGTCCACATGGACCTGTGTCGTGGCATTCTTTGAGCAGCATGTGGCGAAGTTCGTTGCTTGGGGGAACGACCACCTGGCGAGTGAATCATTGGCGCCAATAGGGTGCATTGTACCAAAGTTTTGCCTTGTCATACCTGCCGTGCTGGTCGTAGCCCCGTGTGAATGGCCGCTCGAGATATGGATCTTGTTGGAGCTATAGCGTTACTGCCTCAGCCATTAGATCTTGTTGGTGGTTGAGTACATTTGATGGGTTGATTTTGCCTGGCCGGTACTCGATATCATAGTCAAACCTGGATTCAAGGAAGTCCATCCATTGGGTTTGACATCGACTGAGGTTCGGCTACGTCTTCAAATATTTCACTGCATGGTGGCCGACGCGTACAATGCATCGGCGGCACTCTAGATAACACTGCCTTGTTGTAAATGCATGTACGATCGCCAGCATTTCTTTCTCGTGTACGACGTAGTTGAGTTCCGTTCCTCGTAATATTTGACACACATGTGTGACTGGTTGCTGTCAGTTGCCGTGGTCTTGCAGGAGGACTACGCCGATGGCTCAGTCTAAGGCATTCGTAGCCATGACGTAGTCGGCCATTTGACCGGCTAATCGTAGGACAGGCGTCGAGGTCAAAGCATTCAGTTAAGCAGTGAATGCTTCTTGTTTGGTCTCTCCCCATCGCCACTCATTTTCTTTTTTAGTGAGGTCGGAGAGAGGCGTAGGCACTTGGGCATAGTCGAGGAAAACTTTGATGTATCAAATGTTGGTTGGCGTTGGCCAATCAGCGACTGCTAAGGCTGCACACGGATCTTGGGCTCCGCGGTACCCTACCCATGAATCCGGATCTAGATCCGGATTTGCGGTTCCGGATCAAGGATTGTGGATCCGGCTTGTATCTGCGGATCCTAACCCAGATCCTAGGGCAGAGGGAGGGGGGTTGGGGTATGAAAACCTGACTAGACATCTGGCTCAAGTCATCCGCGTAGCACACTCATTTGCACATTCAAAATCGAACAGCTCAGAAGCACGGCATACCTTCGACCGGCAAACTTTTTCGTGACACGTCCGCATGGTTGGCACATCAATCATGCGTGTCAACTATGTGAAACCTATCAAATCGCCAGCCTGGAGCTGGCGAAGCTATGTTCATTGGTCTCATATCTTCTTATCTGTGGATTGACCAACCACCAATAGCCTCACAACTTGATTAGGACTATTGATGGCCATCTATGAATTGGGCATAGGCAGCTGTCGATGGACATCGTTGCATCGTCGGTGGTCTGCAGCAGCGCAAGCCGTCCATGGTACTTGCACTGACACGCTGTTTACAAGTCAACACCAACGCAATATACCATGCATGGTACATGACTCCCCAGATCCGGATCCAAGTTCCATGAATCCAAGGATCCGGGAATCCAAGGATCCGTTACCCCGGATATGGATCTAGGTAGCGGAACCATCACACACATCCGGATCCCTCTGAATCTCCACGGATAGGACCCGTCTGCAGCCTTAGTGACTACTACCACATTTTATGGATCCATTAAGATCAGTTCACCTTTGATTAGATGACCCAAAAACTCAATTGAAAAGCGACCAAAGTCACACTTCAAGTGTTTTCCGAAAAATTCTCTTTAGAAAACTTTGAGAACTCATTGAAGATATCCACCATGCCCCTCCGAGGTGCGGCTGTACACCAGAATGTTGTCGAGATACACCACGACAAGGTCGTCGAGGTATGGGTGAAAATGTTGTTCATCGCTGCCATGAACATCGGAGGGATATTTGGAAGTCCGAACGGCATGACTGTGAACTCAAAATGTCTGTAGGGAGTTCAAAACGCAGTCTTCTCGATGTCGGGGTCTGCCACGTGAATCTTGTGATAACCACTACGTAAGTCAATTTTGGTGAAAATTCGAGCCCCTTGGAGTTGGTCAAAAATTTTGTTGGATATGAGGAGAGGGTAGCGTTTCTTGATGGTAGGTTGTTCAACGCCCAATCGTCCACGCACATCCGCATTTCACCAGTTTTCTTGTTTACGAACAATACTAGTACAACGTTTGGTGACGTAGTTGGGCGGATGAACCCGTGACCGAGCATCTCATCGAGTTGTTTTTTTAACTCGGTGAGCTCGTGATTGCTAATCCTATAGGCCCCTTGAACTGTGGGTCGGCTGCCTGGCTTCAGCTCCATGCGATGACCCATGTCCCGTTGAGGTGGTAAAGGTTCTTAGGAGTTTTTCCGGGAAGACACTCGCAAAATCTTGAATGATTACTGCGAACTCTTCGTGTACCATCGCAAACTTTGTTGATGCCGATGAGGCTGATGAGGCCTATGAGGGTGACGAGTTAGCTATTGCCACTTATGCTTCCTCCATTGGCTTGAGATGTATGAGCCACGCACGTGCTCCTTATCGTGTGCAGTACTTGGCCACATTGAGCGGTATTGGTTGTACAGGTTATCGCTTTTCGGTTACCGTGGCTTCCTCTGATGCTTCCACCTTTGTTGTGTTAGCTGTCGTCTTCCCGTCCAACACACGGAACTTGTCACTTGACACCGTCAATTTCCATGTAGATGTCGCCACTGTTCCAGTCGACCTACGGATTGTATTGGTAAAAGAAATGTTGTCTGAGAATGATTTCATGATCACTCATTGGACATGACCTCCAGACCGTTTTATCCCATAGATCTCCCACCTCTAGTCATAGTGGTTCTTGAAGTCACTGTTTTTGTAATATCCTGTTGACGGTTTTCCCTTCAAACACCCCTGGATCGGTCTACAAATCCAGCTTGTGAGCTATGTCATTTTTTATGAAACTGTGAGAAGCTCATACTTCCAATAGTGCCGATACCGTTCTGCGACTCTTGCATCCTCGAGGTTGGACTTTTAGCAGTATCTCCGGTTGGTTGTCCTCGTACCCCTCGTCAAACTTTGTGATCTCAGGAAACCTCAGCGTTGTAGGCCGTTTAGATGGCCGATCGTTCAACGGAGATCGCTCCGCGTAGACAAGAGTTACGCCTTTCACTCTTGTCCTTTGCCGTTTCTTGACTCATTTTTCTACGGCTTCTCCTCCCTTTTGGCTTGTTGCTTGCTCCATGAGTTGTAGCAAGTGCCTGTATCTCTCTGGTTGACGGCATCCACTTCCATTGGAGTCGAGGAGTCCCCCGAATAGCTTTTTCCATTTCCACGATAATTGTGGTCGGGAGGGCGCCAGCCGTAGGATTCCTCGATCTGAGTGTTGTAGTCAAGACTATTCATACTGCTACGGCGATCATTTGCGACAAATTGTTTTGGATGTCAAAGATGGCGATTACCCATCGGGTGTCTTGCTTGAGGCCGTTGTTGTAGTGAAAACAGAGTTCGTTGTGGCGATGTATGTAATAATGATGATCTTGCGGAATCTTCACGTGTACTCTGCCACACTCGACTGCTGACGGAGATGTTAGAGCTTGAACCGGGCGTCAAACTTCTTGTTCAGCCTTCCAAATTGTGCGAGCATCGCATGCGAGAATTTTTTCCGGTCGGTTGGTGGCGTCAGCGCGTCTTCCCATTGTGGGTTGATCCGGTCTCAGGGTAGAATGCCTATGGTCGGCGATATGAGATGGGCGCCGTTGTTCGTTGATGAATTCCCGCCGGTGTCCTGTTCATCCACTGATGAACAGGATGTGGATGTAGATCTACCCAACGGTCCACTACGAGTGCATCCTATTTCTACTACATCAAGCAGTACATGGTAGTTCACAGGGATGAGGTGCGGAGCAAAAGATGGTCGGGAACATTGCATTTAGAAATAACAATTATTCAATGACAATTGTTAGAAACGTCGAGTGTTGTGTGTGTGTATGTGTGTGTGTGTGTGTGTGTGTGTGTGTGTGTGNTAATGTAAGATCTTTCAATGAGAAGTCTCATGTCCTACTTGGTTAGTGGAGATATTTTTCTATTCAGAGATTCATCCACCGATGAACATGATGTGGATGTAGATCTACCCAACGGTCCACTACCAGTGGATCCTATTTCTACTACATCGAGCAGTACATGGTAGTTCACATGGATGAGGTGTAGAGCAAAAGTTGGTTGGGAACGTTGCATTTAGAAATAACAATGCTTCAATGACAATTGTTAGAAACGTTGTGTGTGTGTGTGTGTGTGTGTGTGTGTGTGTGTGTGTGTGTGTGTGTGTGTGTGTGTGTGTAGACGAATGTATGCGAACTGTTGTGTTTGCTTGATGTAGTGACGGCGACTGACGTGAAAAAATCACGACAAAGGCAGGTGCCCATTTCAACATCGCATAAATGAAAAATGTCGAGTTTGCAATTTGATGTCTACTCCATGCCTCGATCGAAAGGCATCAATCTGAAGGCCCGCTATTGCAGTCCACACCAACCAGATATGTGAATCTAATGGCCAAGTATGGTGAGATAATATACATGGATAGCAATATGTGGTCTACTGCTTATGTGCCAACTTCTACTTGATGGAATACCTTCCAACAAACAGCCTTGAAATAAGAAGAAAAGGAGGTCCTTGATATGTTTTGTCATTCAACTCATCTTGTGTTTACAAAGACGTGGCGATTCATCGAGATCAATTTTTGGCATCTCATTTGTCTGTTCTCTGTTGTGGTTGCTTCTGTTTGGCTGATAATGAGTCGCGTTTAACATGTCTCCCGACATCGCACATGCTTACTCCACAGAAACATAGGAAAATTTTCTATCCTAAAAGCTTCATTCGCGACTCTTTCCCTCGGGATGAGATTCCACTTCTTTTATGGCCGGACTCATGACATGCCCGAAATGAGCACCTCATTCAAGAGAAACTCCACGTGTTTATAGTTGAAATAAAACGTGCCCCGGTTTGAAAACACAATGACAGAATTCCACAACTTTGTAGGTTAAAGACGATGACATTACTGAAGTTAATTCTGGGAAACATTTACGGAAACATGTGGCATATGCCCCTAAAACTCACCCATGGATGAGCACTGAAGAGGAAAGGACATGGAACAGAATGTATGTTTTGCTAGCTTGACCATGTGAAACATGGGAAAACATCCCAACAAGATGCCACAACTTTGTATATTGATGGCAGAATGCCATCACTTGAGTGAATTTTTGGAGATCTTGAAAATGTGGCATATGCCCCTAATATTTACCCATGGACAAACACTAATTGAAGAAGGACACGGAAAGAAATGTTTTCAGTTTTTGTTAGCTTGGGGGTGTGAAAAAATGTCACATCAACCTCCAAGGAAGAAAATGCAAGGAAGTATACTCATCCCTTGGACATGCCAACAAAACACTAATTAAACCTCATTCTGAAAAAAAATCATTTTTGGTAATTGTAAAGGCCACTGACGACAGTACAACCGTCAATGAGATTGAAGTTGATAGACCATGATATTTTTGTCGAATTCAATAAAAGTTGTAAAATCAATGCAATTACACCCACATAATGACGTGGACCGCTTCTAACCGGGATCAGATTACACATAGTAATTCAGACCAGGGATACTATTCTTATTATCTACAAAATTGTGGCATCCTGTTATGAAAGTTTCAAACTGAGAGCATTCCCCATTTGAACCTTAAACACGGGGCATTCCTCATTTAGGCCACAAAACAGGGGGCATATGGCCAATTGAACCCTTTTTTATTTGGCATTTCATCGTTTTCATGCACATCTGCCGGTGGTAGACGAGCATCCGGCAGATATGGCCTTAAAAAATCGGCCTTCTTGCTTTACAAGAACCCGTTACAGCATTTTGGACTGTTGACAAAAGGTGGTTGTGACTCTGCATCAAAAGTAGGGTTGAACAAGGCACTACGCATGTCTCTGTCCACATAGATATATGTATGTACATATATGATAGCGAGAAACTGAATGACACATGCATGGGGTCTTGGAAGCTCGAGTCCAGCGATGTGTACAACGTCACACCTAGAGAAACTCCTCTAAGAAGTCAGGGAGTTTGGAGAATATTGAAGCCTGTTTTTACAAAAGCCTGGCACCGTCAAGTAGTCTACCAAAAGGTATCAAAGCATCAATACAGGTTGCTATTTTTTTGACCACAACAAAAAGTGGTCGAACTTGTCAGAACCTTTGGAAATGGAATACCGGAGGTCGGGGCTGGTGGCCAATGTGCCCTTGGCCGTCAATGTAAAGATCCTAAGGTTGATGCGCGGAAGGCCACAGATATAATGAAAAAAATGCCCACGCGCGTAGTTTACAGACCCACGTACGTTCAGGACATAGCAACCTCAACCCACTAGCTGGAATTAAGTCCATGGGGTTCACTTGCCAATGCCTTTGACAGATGGGAGACTTTTAATGTAGTTGGCCAAACGGTTATGAAGAAACATGAGAGTGTATTTTCACTCTCCTTATCCTATTAATGCACTCTTTCATTTCTTTTTTCTTTTGTATCCCTTTTGCATCATTATGAGTTTGTACAAGCATCTTAAACATTTTTGGTGTACTCAATTAGCCGATAGGTCATGACTATATGAAAAGTACGAAACCTGCTTAGAGAAACGTAAAGATAAAATATTTCATCCTAAGTAAAAACAAATGTTTTTATGATCACAGTCATTTCCATGGCAAAATAAACTTGGCAGGAGGACCAGTATCGACAAGTTTCAGTCACCTTTTGAAATGTTCTGATTGATTTCAAAGAATGTTGGCATACATTCTTTACATTATTGATTAAGTTATTCACTTTAAATGCGCTTTGGCGTTGTCTTGGCCTTGCTTTAATGAGTATGATGAATACGTTTGTTCGACCAAGATAGGGCCTACAAATTGTGTTAGCCTATCAATACAGGTCAAAATGTTGTGATACTGTAGAGGGAGGGCCAGTTTGGCCTTCCCTTTTGAGAAAGCAAAGTGTGGTTGCTAACCACCCCTCGCCACAATGAGGGTTGGCCGACGGGCAGCCCCTTGCTGGCCGCTTGCCAATTGGCAGCTGGCTGGCTCGATGGCCGATGGCTGGTAAGGTGATCGGCCGGCCATCGACCGGACACCTCTTGGCTGCCAATCGAGCTGGTCACTCGATCTGCGGCCAGGATGTCGTAATGCCTCGACGACTGAGGCCGGTGACCTTGAGCACTCGTCCTTGCAGTCGTCATCGCCCTCTCCTCCTTGCCTCTCAAGATCAGCAACACAAGGGGAGAAGGCGAGAAAGAGATGTGGGAGACAAGAAAAGGAGCATGTCAGCCAGAAATGGCCAAGCGTGCCTCGCACGCGACAATTTTACGTTGTCGCATTGCAAACAAAACTTGAGTTCTCTTAGTAAGAACTTTGAGCGCACTACTATTACCTAAAACTCATGTGAATGCACGAGTTCAAGGTAATACCTTCCTTGTTTGGTATCTAGGACAAGGGGACAAGGTAAAAAATAGGAATCGGCTTCCTAAGAGTCACAATACAAGTGTCTCTGGGCACAGGTCATTGATGACAATTTCCTTCAGAGTGACGCAAAGGGGAAAACCCATCCAATGAGCTCTCGATGCCATTTTGTGAACTCTGATGATAAAATGTGTACAACAGATGGAATCACACCCGTTATAATGGTTTCAAAGTAGGAAGATCCTCGTGAAAAACACTGTAATGATTACACCACACATGAATTGCTACTGGAAGATGTATCACAAGAAAAAACACTAGAGGATGGGTATGGCCTTAAAACGTAACCTTTCCAGGGGCCATAAATTGCGTTAGAAAGCTCTTGAGAAGCATTATTTCATTTTTTCTACTCCTAGCAGCTTCTCCTCTTCCCCAGGGAGCTACGTGGGATAGCATGGGGATTATCCACCCCCAAACCACCATTTCTTCACCTCTTCTTAAGATTCCCTCGTCTTTCATTCTACCAAATTTTGAGGCAGAGATGCCCCCAAAGACCAACGACTCCTATGGCCTAAGGGTAACATGAAGAAGGGGAGGCAGTACCTTCAATGTTTTTGGCACCTTCCCCAACGCCACTGACTCAAGGGAGACACCGTCAAGAAGAAGCAAGACGTGACAAAGGAACTGAAGAGGAGGACAAGGAAAGTAAGAGGAAAAGAACAGAAGACAAGAGGATTGTGGGAGGACTCTGTGGGGTTAAAAAATTTCTCTTTAATCCGGGATAACTCAATTCAACACCGATGGTGGAGGTGCGATACAAGCAAGAGGAGTGGGATGGAATCTCATTCTCAAGACATGGTTACGATGGGGAATTTCCACATCCCCTCTAGTATAGTCGCGAATGAAAGCTTCCTTTGAAAGGTGCATCTCCTCAGAGGCGTGTACGCAAACCGTACCCTCCTTTAGTGGTCAAGGATGTACGGACAGTATGAGGCCCTTGAGGCCAATGTTGAGGCTCTAAGAATATGAGAGTCAAAGTTGCCTTTAGCCAATCTACAAGCCATTGACCATGATCACAAAATATAGCGTCTAACCGCTCATGAGACAACGAGATGATGTGACAACCTCGACATTGCTTTGCAGAGCATGACCCAGGTGTGAGTAGAATAGCGAATAGAACATGCTACAACTATTGATGCCACTGCTAGTAGTAGCAAGGAATTTCCTGCCTCGACATCATCGGGACCGTTCATGAGCATGTCCTTTCTTCACAGGGTAGAGATCTTCAGAAAGGGTGTGAAACTGATCAACTGGAAAACTTGCATGGAGCTTAGTGTTTGTATCCACAAGGCTCCTTTTGACCAATGGGATGACCTTTCCATGTCACAAATTGAAGATAAGGCCTTCAAGCATGTGGTTAAGCAATGGAGTATACAGCGACCACAACTGGAGTGGTAGCCCATGCTATGGGAGGCTTTCTACGCCTTCATGCACAAGAAGTGAATCTAGCACAAGAATACGTAACGTGCCTTTCACAAGCTCAACAAGATCACATGATTGGGTAGCTTGATCGAGTCTTACTTGAGCAGGTTCACTGCATTCTTGGAGGAAGCCAAAGATTTATCAAGGGCAATGGGACCTAGACCTTCATGTACCCAGAGCACTTTCTATTAGAGTATGTGTATCATGGTCTTGTAAAAAAAAGGCCAAAGGACAAGAGAACCACGAAGGCAACGGGCCAGTCTTGTACAGGCTAGAGGGTGTTGTGTCACTATATGAGTAAAGCGTATCCGTTAAACCCAAAGCGCTACTTGGATGCACATCTAAACTTACTTGTGTAGTAAAACCACAACACGTGTATGGATGCTGTAGAAGCTCGAGGATTGGCAGAGTACAGAGGTGGGCCTAAGGGCAAGTAGCCTATAAACTTTCCATCAAAGAAGATTGGAATAGTGTCACTTTATGAAAATTGTGAGTAAAAAAACTCTTAGTGGTGGTGACACCAACTACCATGCAAGAACTGTGTGGTGACACACATTTGGCCTTGATGGCCTTGATGTACCTTTAATGAAGGCACTTGATCTTCCAAAAGAAAAAGTGTCACTTTATGATGATTGTGAGTATGGATTTGTCACTGACCCACCTCAATGTCCATGCCAACTTATTTGTGATGTAGGTCAAGAAACATACTCAGTCGAGATATCGATACTTCTTGGCTTAGGTATAGAGAATGGAGGACGACGTGAAGGTAGATACATTGTGAGAGATCAAATCTCTGCTGTTGGAGTCCTCAAATGCATTTAATAACACACCAGCTATGTTTCTACCAGTTTGAAACATGGGCCACATAATTTTGTTTCAACTAGATGTTAAAGTAGTGAAGTATTGGTCACACAAAAAATACTATTATGTTTGTAGGGTGTTTGTAACAATCGCCCTAGTGAGGATTTTGGAGATCACAACTCCTGTTCTTGGCCAAACACGTGGCCAGCTAGTGATGTTTAGGATTCCTAGGACTTATGCTAAGTCATCGTGATCATGTGTGTGGCGGTCGGACGCAATGGTTAGAAATTGCTGTCCGGCTTCGCCAGTTCTCTGTTCCCTTCTCAATTATGTTCCACATTTTCCTCTCTTGATCTCCAACTTCTAGTATCTCCTTATTTCAACATGGCATCATCGCTAGGTTCTGACGTGTGGCTTGCCTCCCACTTCCGCTTGGCCCTTGCGTGTCTGCACCTTTCGCTTCCACTGCCGTCTTCCACCCGTCCGGTGTATCCGTCTCCTCCATGTGAGCTGCTTCCTCGGTTCATACTGCTCGCCGAGTGCCGCCGCCACCGTCGTATCTCCCCCGGGGCACGTTGGTGCTGTGCCCCGCACGTTAGCACACACGGAGCCCGTGTCGCGCGGCACCTGCTGGCGGACGGCGCCCGCGTTGCCGTTGTTTCTGCGCGGTGCCCCCGTTGGTGCGCGGCGCCCTCCTTGGCGCACGACGCCCGTTGGCGTGTGGCGCCCTTTGGCGCGCGGCGCCTGTCTCCCCCCTTCTCCCCTCCCCCACCCGCTCTTCCCCTTCCCCCTTCCCCGTCCACCTCTCCCCTCTCTCCTCCCCCATCCACCTTTCCCCCTCTCCCTCCCTGGCTCCCGTCCCCTTCCCTCGCTCTCGTCCTCCCCCCTCCCCACCCCTTGCTCC